>MJUU01053676.1:4213-14815 GCA_002080025.1 Modiolus philippinarum
CCCCCAAAAAAAAATAATAACAAGAAAAAAATGCAAAGGTGATTATATGGAAGGAACAAAGGAAAAAACAGAAATAAAATTCCATAGACAAAACAAAAAACGCGAACGAAGAAAAACAAGGACAAAACAAAGACGCAAGACAACCACAAGGCACGGAAACAAAAAGTCGACATTTAGAACTAAGGTACTCATAGTGTGAAATCCCATAAATACTGGGAATGGCATCAGATGTGTCGGAAGGGTAAGCATGTCCTGCCCCGCTAGTAGCAACCGTCACACTATCAGTAGGGAAATTCAGGGTTGAGTCAAAACTGGTTATGTCAAATCTAAAATGACATGAAATCTAGATGCAAATGTCCTTTTTCATATGAGACACAGACACTTCATATCTTTCAATGATGTCATGGTGACGGTCATATACTTTTTGGAGGGATGAAAGTAACAAAACCTGAACAAATCTCTCACTTAGCATTTTTTGTCAGTTTTTCCCCTCTTAAAAAGCACTGTATAAACTATAAGCTCGATAGTAACGAATCAACTGTGAAATGTACACGCCATAGACTGGAGAGGTATGCACATGCTGCTCAGAAAAGGAAGGTTCACAATTGGGATGTTAAAATTATCACATTTGTCGTATAGCTTAGATTTCAAACGTCCATGTTCGTCAATGTATATCAAAAGATATAAGTAAGAATCTGAAGTAGCTATATCAGTAGATCTTTACTCTAAAGCTCACTGAGATAGATCTGGTGAAAATATTCACTGAAATTTGGATTATGAAGAGAAAGTACATCGCCTATGTAACAGAGGCTGAAATTAAAGGACTAGGCTTAACGTTTTTGTTTTTTTTCTGTGATAGCCCTTTTAAAAACTTGACCTAATGCGAGAAAAGAAAGAGATCAGCTAAAAGTGATGCGCAGTTACTTCCCAGGGAAATCCCGATCGTCTTTTGAAAAAGGAGACATCCACATTCGACATTATTTATATCATTCTTAGTGTACTTCTTGTGAATCAGTGCGGTTCCTTACAAAATGTTCTTTTTCCTACTACCAAATAAGTGTATCTGCGTTCTCCATTTTAGTGCAGAAGCACATTATGGTATTATGATTGGATAGTGTGGTTATACAAGATTTAGTTTAGTTTCATTGTCAATCAACCCTTTCGGCCTATACTTGGCTCTTTTATAATATGTCCAGAAATTCTTGTTTCAAAGGTTGGTCTACGCCAATATATACCTAGACAAATGAAACTACGCCCCTGTATAAATTAAAATTAAACTTCGATCTTTGTGCTCGAACACAGTTCGTGTCTCAAACCCTTCGTGATATCCATTTGTTAAAATTTAAACATAGTTCGATCTAAAAAATATTAGAACTTTTTAAATCGCTTTTCAATTTATTGTTTGGCCGGGTAGTTAAATAAAAAGTTTGTATGCTATGGCAATGGTTGAGAATGTTTGAGGATAGCTGTTCAAGGAGATCTTTAGAATTTTTTAGAATCCCTATCTGACTGACGCCGCTCGTTAAGTCATGGGTAAATTTTGAACCTTTTGTGCTCATAACTGTAAGATGTGTTTTTGAAATTATAGCTATATATACGAGGGTTGTCCGTTAAGTTCGTGGACAATCTAAATAAAAATTGCCAAGTAACGAGAATGTATATGAAACTAATATTTTCATTTACTATGTGTTTTGATGCATAAGTATGAAAAATATCATCGCAATCAAAGCACTATTAATATTTTTTTCTGTCAAAGCAAAACAGACTAATGTTATACACCCGGAGCACAAACATGTAAAATATTGACGTTGCCTGACGTCCTTATCTTTGAGTTTAACATTTTATAATGAAGTAGCAATTCAACAAATTCGGAATTTTGGCAGCTTTTTGTCGTTAAAATATTGAGGGCATTTGATATAATTTCTTGTACGAAAAAGTTATCAATTTTGAACCACTTGCAAACTTCATTGACTGATAGTCGGAAATCATGTTCACTAACACCCTGGAACCTATACAAGTTGAGATATACGAAAGTTTGTTAGTTTCACACATTTTATCCATTCTTTAAACAGGTTCTTGTGTCAAAAGATTTCTGTTCCCCTTGAATTGTAATGCAAGACACACACTTTGCCATGCCCTTTCCTAAATATTTCGGGAATATGTTGGTATTTGAGGGTGTTTCCCGATGTCTGAGCGAAACTAGAGTTACGCCACTGCTCCGCGTTATCGAAAAACGTCAGGTTTTCTGAAATTTCTGATTTTGTCTTGAGACATCAAATATAGAATATAGGACCTTTTGTTTTTGATACGGACTTTATCACGGTAATATATCAGGTGAGCCCGCTAGGGCGAACCTGATATGTTACCGTGATAAAGTCCGTATCAAAAACAAAAGGTCCTATATTCTGTTTATCGGGAATTTCCAAATATTGCAATTTATTGGTTAAACTTGAAAAAAATGAAGTGAACTCTTTCTTTGGCGAATAATTCTTGTGTAAACTGTATTGTGCACAATTCTTGTTGACGTCAGGGTACTGTGACGTCACATCCTTCTGTTCGTTAGTTTCAACAGGACACGTCACGCCATTTTATTCTCGTTGGAAATTATGTCACAAATAACGAAGGATAGCTCATTTAACTGATATAAAACAACAGGAAATCAATGCCGCAACATCGTAAGTATCTTTCGCGTCAAATGGACATCATTTAAGAAGATAAATTCGTCAAAGACACAGAAGTTTGTCAATGGCATGGCGCCTTTCTTGTCACTGAATACACCCTACATAATTCAATATTGTTGGGGTTTGCAGTAGCGGGGTAGGCGTCTCTTTGTCTCTATTTAAAATCGGCGACAGTTTTTCAGAAGAACCAAACTATCGGTTAGCGAAGGATTGGAATGGCCTGCATGATGTTTTTATTGCAGTATCAAGGTATGAATTTTTCAGAAATACCATGTAAAATTATAGGGAAACATGTTTTCTTTTTAAATGACGAGCAAATTCAAAATTGTTTACTGTTTGTAATCACATATAATTTTCATTCATGAGTTGACTTTGAATTCAGATTAATGCGCGTTGCTTCGGTTCGCGCATGTCATCTGACGTACTGACCCAATAAATTTTTGATATGGTCCAGCACGTCGATAATGACTTTATCAGTCAGTACACATCAAAGGAAAGAAGTATAAATTACCGATAAAACCTCTGTTAATCTTTAGATGTTGAAATTTGGCAGTTTTGATGTTGAACACAATATAAAGATTGCAATGTCATTTTCATTTCACTATTCGCTGAATTCTATGAAATATCTACAAAATAATAAATATTAGACACTACGTTTGACATGCAATATTCGTGTTGCTCCGGGTCACTATTCCGGGGCTTTTTACGAAGACATATTTGCATTTTTGCAGACAAAATTAGATCAACTTTTATATATCCATATTCATATTAGCTTAAGGCTTACGAATATGCAAAATATAAATATATAAAACGCTGCTTTTCTTTTTATTTATCCTTGTCCACGAACTTTACGGACAACCCTCGTGCATGTATACACATCATAATGTCCGATTCTTTGACTTTTATTTTCTTCATCTTTCCATGGAATCATTTTCTGTTATTTTAAAATTGGAACTTTTTGTTCAACAAAAAACGACCTCCATTTGGTCGAATACATATGGTTTGTAGAATTTCGAGATGTAATTTCTTGAAAATGGGGTAATATCTAAATCACCGAACAGTTTGGGCAAGAGCCGAAGTCCATGAGACAGAAAGACAAATCAAATGAAAACCACCGGATAAATTGTCAACTGCAATGGTCCTGACTTGGTGCAGGCATTTCAAAAGAAATGGTGGATTAAACCGGATTTAAGGCTAGCCAAACCCCCCTTCCATTGCGGTAGTGTCCGGTAGAAACTCGACAACAATTGTTACTGAAAGGTCGTAGACATTCAAACAAAATTATCATCCTGGAATTACAAAATCTCAGTATCAGTATTATAAAAAGGCCCCCTTCCCGATTGTCGTTTTTGACTATACATTATGGTATTATGATACGATGGTGTGATTATACAAGATTGTGTTTAGCTTCGTTCTCAAGGACCCCTTTTGGCCTATACTTGGCACTTTTATAATCTGTCCAGAGTTTCTTGTTTCTAAGGTTGGTATATGCCAATATATACCTGAACAAAGGAAACTACGCCCCTGTATCAATTAAAATTAAACTTCGACTGCTAGAACACGATTGATGTCTCAAACCCTTCTTGTTATCCTTTTGTTGAAATTTAAACATAGTTCGATCTAAAAAAGGTTATAACCTTTTAAATCGGTCCCTCCACTGCTAAAGACATCGAGATTGACTACATTTATTTCACTGCTTTATTTAAAGCAAAAACAGAATTCAGATACAATGATACATGAAAATAACAAAATACTGAAGTTACTATTAATTTAGTTTCTGCATAATATGCGCATTTTGATAACTTATGTCTCTTCAGTGTAAATAAAATCAAAACATTTGGGAGTCCATAAACCGAAATTAGTGTAATTAATAATCGAAGTAAGATTTCTTCTACTACAACAATTAATTGCGGAAGATCTGAAAAGTCCTTTTTGTAATCGTTTACATATAAATGTTGGTGTTTGTAAAATGTTGATGACAGTCATTAAAACTTAAGTCAGTAACGCAAAAAAATGATAATTGTTAGTGCCATACCTTACAGTATACAAGTGGGAAAAAAAAACACATTTTGTACATAACAATCTATCATTCAAAGCGATGTATCTTGAGAACGAGCATGGTTGCTAAGCACTTCCCCTACAACAATGCATTCGAAATTAATTTTTTACTTAAACATAAATTTTTCAGAAAAATTGTCGGATAGATAAATTTGCATGCAGGATTTAAGTAAATGTACTTTTCTGATATTCACGAATGTGTAGGTTATATCATTTGTAATTTTAGTGTTTTATGTATGGTTAACTTAAAAATGTTATATATATATATACAAAAAATTCTAAAAAATCGTTGGAGAAAGTAATTATGTTCACTTTGCCATAACCGATAACAAGCATTGTTGAACTTTGTCATACATGTAATTTTGTTAATCCCGGTACATTATTTGTCAATGCAACTTTTCCTTCAGTAATACATAATGTTTGTTTTTTAGATCATTAGTATATGTGCATACCATGTGCATGGGGTAAAGGTTATGATTTACGATAATTTTTTACAAATTGTTTAAGTAAGTCGTATTGGTTTGCTTCAATGTAATTCTTGCGGGAGCTTCAGTATGTATGTTTTGTGAATCTTTGCATATATTTTGACGGGCATCATATATATGTGTCTTACAGACACAAGTATCATTACTAAGAAATCACACTTCATTGGTTTGTTTCAGTGTAATTCTTGCGGGAACTTCAGAATGTATGTTTTGGGAATCTTTGCATATATTTTGACGGGCATCATATGTGTCTTACAGACACGAGTATCATTACTAAGAAATCACACTTCATTGGTTTGTTTCAGTGTAATTCTTGCGGGATGTTTTGGGAATCTTTGCATACATTTTGACGGGCATCATATGTGTCTTACAGACACTGTGTCAAGTATCATTACTAAGAAATCATACTTCAATTTAAACCTTGCGCGGGGCATGTGATTTTCTAGTTTTCGAATTAAAAAGTTGTATACAAAATAATGTATAACTTTTGAACTTACAAATGTAACAAAGGAACATAAAAACGGGAAAAAAGAATGAAAGAGTTGAAACTTGTACAAACGATTTTTAAAATCTTAGAACGAAGAGGAATAATCATACAAAGTATTTCCTTAAATGAGACAAACGAACACGATTTTCAAAATACCCCTTTTCTGTTAGGTACGAATATGCTGTCAAAGTTGATTAAAAAATAACAAACAAAAAACCGTTTGTGCTGCAAATTTATTTTCAGCAGATGGCTACGTTTTGACACTGTATGAAATCAAAATATTTAGAGGACAATAAACTTAAAGATGTACAATAGAGAACAAATTACCAAATACAATTAAAATGGAGAGCTAAAATGAGTTAATAACAGCCTCTCACGGGGGTGATACCTTACTTTTAAACAAAATTTAGATATGATAAAGTTTTAAATAAAATTTCACTTCGTTCCAACATTGGAGTCTTCATAAGTATTCATAAAAATAAAAACACGAGGCAAATAACATTACGCATTGCACAACAATTACCTCAGATGGTTGAGAGCCCAATTAAACTTTGAAAAGATTAAAATTATTTTTTGAAGGGAACAAATTTTAAAATTTACCAAAGTAATGTTGTACATTCTATGTATCATTTCATATGAATAAGAACGGAAATGTGGTAAATATCAAGGAGACAACATCCCATATCCAGGTTAAAACGACTCAAAACAAAGCGTGTAGTCTGAAGTATATTCAAGGAAAACAAATTTTTGAATATGAAATGGCAGTGTCATTAGCCTTACAAAATCTCATGATATTGAATGATAAATTCGATTTCATTACCGGGATTGGAATGTTCAACACGACTTGTGTCTTAAAACGAAGGGGAGATTTTTTAACCGCTGGACATTATACTACATCATTTCTAACTCTGGTTTTCCATAATCTTTGTTTGTCTTTTGTATGCGTTTTGCTATTTTTCTTTTTGTGGTGTCTTTGCTGCCATGGGGGACTTTTTGTTTTTTGCTTTTTTTTAATTCTTAATATTCTACACTTTTCTTATCGTTTCCCCGGCAGCTTAATCGGTTTTCAGGGGCTCTGGCTACAAAGCTGGACTTTGCGTCCCCAGCTGGTTGATAGGGGAATGCGGGGTGGTCGAGTCATAATTCGGAAAGCCTTTCCGCGAAGCAATGTAGTCAAACTGTGTGGCGAAACGTCATGCTAATTGCAGTATAAAGACTCCTGTGCATTTACTCCATATCTTTTTATTCACCATCCTATAATTTTCTTAAGAGAGCATATAGTGTCTTGGACTAGTATAGAAGGCTAACTTTCCTGTCCCTACCTATTCCTTCCCTTTTCGAGTGCCAATTAAAGCTCGTTGCCCCGGTTATCTCTTCCACCTGTTTCTTCTTCTACTACTATTTGTGAACTGAATGACTTGTTCTTGTCCTGACATAGCTGCAATACTGCTAAGTGGACGTTGAACACCTCCTCCTTTTTGCTGATTTTGGTTTTCTATTTTGGTATTATTGGTTATTTGTTCTCTATTAGTTTTTAAACGTCTTTGAGTTACTAGTTTTCCAAATGGTTAGATCTTATCTGCACTGAAAATACATAAAGCATAACTTGACGAAACGGCCACATGTGGGAGCTAAAATTATAACAAGTTCTGTTCAGGGGGTCCAATCGAATTGGTAAGTGCAGCGTGTATTTTGGTAAGTGCTACCAAAGATGGCTGACGAGCCCTGCTTCGGTAACTAAAGGTCTGTACTTGAGATGGTCTTATCGTTGTGCATTTGCACATTGTATTCTGTAAATATTGCGTTTCGGCTCTCCTACCATCTGACAATCGATACGTGTATTTACTTTAATACAGAGAACGTTTTTCAGAACGCTATTGAAGGAAAACCGACGAGGGGTAGGTCAAAATTTTGAACACGCCAACTTCATCTTCAGATTTCTATACATCGAACCTATTATATGTTACGTTTATAGTATACAGTTGGTGCTTGTTGATGGGAAAACATGTCAAAGATTTATTTTTCATAAGGCTGTTTAGCGTTCTGTTTATTTTCGACATTACTTCAAATTTTGGTAAGTGCAGTGCGGTGTACGCCAAAATTTTGGTCGGTGTCAGCTATTTTTAAGGTTGTACGCCAGGGTTCAAAAAGTGTCAATTAGAACTTTGAGATATTTCCATGGGTTAATTCATATTATAAAAGACTGCAGAAGATAGAATATAAACTGGGGAAATGCTCACAATTTTTCGCCTTTTGTTGTTGAAATGTTTACAAAAATCATTATTTTTCAAAAAGGTTTCATCAGAAAGAATTTTGATTGATTTTATATTGCTAGAGTTTCTAAAAAAACGAAAAGTGGGTGTCATTGAACTTATATTCAAATTATTTCACGAATTATAAATGTTCCGAAATTATATCTTTGTTAAGTATTTTTAAATAACTTCATTTTTTTTAATCTTCAGATCAAATTATTTTATAATTAACATGCCTATACGTAGAGAAATGGAACCATTGCTTTTGTTTTAACAAAATAAGAATTTTCAAAGTGTTTTAAACATTTGTACCTTTTGTAAATGAAAAATACCTATCAAAGCATATAAAATGAATTCAAAATGGCAGAAGACTCCCGTTCTTCCTTAATGAAAATAAAAATAGAAACATAAGTGTGCAAAGGTTGTATCAGAGACAAATTGTTTTATATGACTCTAATTTTATAGGTCAGTATTTATTTCTCAATATTTTGAAAACATTAAAACATCTTAAATTTTAATAGAGATAAATAAGATATGCACTAATATTTGGTTAATAATGGTTATTACACTGTAGCCATAGAGGAGAAAAAAAACTGTAACCGAACTATATCTTTTATTTAATTACAGGGAGCTCCATCATAATACAAATATTAACGAATTAACTCAAAGATTCATTTTAAATAAAGAGAAAAAAATCCGCTAGTAAAAATTGTAACGTATTGGAGTAATATTCCCAAATTATTATCAAATCAGAAAGATGCCTATATCGACTGCTTGACTAGTTCCCACTTTGCTTCCTTTATTTAAGGGAACTGTTCTAAATGTGGCATAAAAGCTTCCTAGCATAAAACTGAAGTAGGAGTTGCGCGAAAAAACCACGTACTATATGGAAGGACGGACGGATAAGCAAGGGTAATTCAATTTGCCCCCGAATTTTCGTTGCAAGGTCATACAAAATTATGAAGCTTCATAGGCACTTTTAGAAATACAATAAGGCTAGCACTATAGAATATCAATTCATTTATCAGATAACATTTTGGACCGAAACTCTACCTTCTGCTTCATCAGTTACTAAGATTGCAAATTTAACTACATTTTTATGTAAAAATTGGTTGTAAAAAGGCCGGTAATGAACAGCTTAGAATGTATTTATTATAATAATTTGATGCAGGTGTTCGTCAAGGTGATAGTATCAGTCCCGGCTGAAGAATAGGCCCGTAGCGGGGTGTGACCCCTCCTAAACGGAGGCTGACCCCGAGGGTCCCGGGATATAGAAATAGGACCCATTCCGTGGTTGTGCGGGATTAATAAATACACAACCCATCTTTCGGATGGGATGTAAACTCAGGTCCACGTGTTTGGAGAAATGCCACGCTTCCTGCACGTTAAAGAACCCTTGTAGCAAGCTATTTTTGGGGTGGTCCGTAGGTGATCGGCTACAAGGCTAAATTCCCCGCCCTTGACGATTTCACCCTACTTTTCCAGTGGCAGTCAGAATTTCCCGTCCCATGGCCATTTCCATACCCCAAAGTGATTATTTATTAACAAACTTGTTCTCGTCTTGATATAGCTGAAATATTGCTGAGTAGACGTTAAACAATATTCAATCAATCAATCAATCAATCAATCTCAATATGTTTTTGTTTATTTATGATAATTGCTGATAATGATTTTGAAAAGTCTATGATTACATCTTTTAAATAAGCACCAGCCACCAGACAAAAATTCTTACGAATAAGTTTCCAATGGGGTTACTATGTTAGACAATGCTAAAATTGACAGCAATCATTGATGAAATATGGACCGGTTAGATTGCGTTGTTGAAGGATTAGTATAAGAATTATTGTGACGTAGATTTGTCGAATTGGTTGTTTGAAAGAAAGATGTAAAATGAATTTAATTATTTGTAGGTGTGCGTCAAGGTGATATTCGATGCTTAAAAAATATGATGATCATGTTTTTGCCTAATGTATCTAATCACCAGCTATCATCAACTGACACAATATTTAATGATGGATTATATCATCGTAGGTGTGTGTCAAGATGATATAGTCAATCCTTATATATTCTATGATATATTTATGATGATTGCCGATCATGATTTTGAATTCTTTGGAAAGATAATATTAGGTTACTTAGTCTGTGTCTATATCTTTTGAATAATCATCAGCCATCAGACAAAACAAAAGACTAAAAAATTATTTCATTATGCTACAATGCTAAACTAATCTCCAAAATCGAAGCAATTGATGAAATGCGTTCATGCCAACTACGTTTGAGGAAGGGTACATTTAATACCTATTGTGACCCAATTTGCTTCCAACTAGCTGTTTGGAAAGTCTACAGTGAAATTTGTCAATGCAAAATATATTTTTGTCTATCTAAGGAGGCTACTGATCATGATTTTGAAATCAGACTAAGAATTATCTTCTTTTTTGCTTGGTTTTGGGGCGACTTACTATGAAAGTAATTGAACTTAGAATTATGTCAGGTTACTAAGTCACAGTAAACTTTGGTGAAATGCAAACCTTTGTTAAGTTAAGAGACCATGAAGACCAGATTCTGATTCCAATTGATTATTTTAATTCGGGCGATAAAACCCTTAGAATGTATTTAATTTGATGTAGATTTTCCTCAAG
>MJUU01053676.1:15190-34424 GCA_002080025.1 Modiolus philippinarum
TTAGATTGTATATAATTCGATGTAGGTGTGTGGCAAGGCAAATATATTTTGGTCTATTTAAGTTCACTACTGATAATCAGTTTTAATTCAGACTAAAAATAATGTCAGGTTAAATTAGTCGCAGCAATCGCAGCAATCTTTGGTGAAATAAAAACCTGTCAAAAATCATTGCTCAAATTAAGAGCCCAACTAAGGACCATTGTGACCAAATTTTTATTCCAATAAGTTGTTTTAAAGATTGGCGATAAAACCCGTGGAATGTACTTAATCGATGTAAATGTTCCCCAAGGTGCAAAACCTAAAATATTATTGTATATTTATGATGAATGAGTCTAGATTCAAGTTAAAATCAGATTACTTCGTTTGTGCTTATATCTTAAAATAATCACCAGACAAAATAAAACAGTGAATGAGTTTCCATAGGTTACAATTTTAAACTAAGCTTTTATGCCACAGTAATCATTGGTTAAATGCAGACCGGTCAAAAATCAATGTTGGAGGGCCCATCTATGGACCCTTGTGAACAAGTTTAGTTTCAATTGGTTGTTTCAAAGGCCGGCGAAAAATCCTGAGAATGTATTTTATTCTATGTAGGTGTGCGTCAAGGTGATAAAATTGTTCATAACATATTTGTTGTCTATTTATATTGATCATGATTTTGAATTCAGACTAAAGTTAATTTAAGGCTACGTAAATGTTTAAAATAATCACTAGCCATCACGCAAAAATCCATCGTTCGGGAATTTAAAAAAATAAAATTTGACACACTTATTGACAAAAATGAAATCAATGAAATCAACAAAATTTCCTTTCTACTACATGTTTCACAGCTCACTGCAGATTTTACCCTAGTTGGAGGGTAAACTGAACAATTGTCTACCCAAGAAAAGTAAGGTAGCATGACGAGAGATCTCGATAAACTTTGATGGCAGGTCACAACCTTGGTTGAAAATGATTAATTGTTACAAGTAACTAAATTCTTAAGATATGTCCGGTAAGAATATAGTAAAGTGTATATGTTACAGTGAATGTGTAAAATCAGGGATTTTGTAAAATCCCCGAAATAATTAGTGATTTTGTAAAACCACATGCCATTTTAGTGATTTTATAAAATCACCGAAATTGTCAGGAATTTTGTAAAATCCCTGAAAATATCGTTAGGGATTTTACAAAATCACTGATTTAATAAAATGTTTAATTTTTCAGGAAAGATGTTGGTGTATTAAAACAAATATACAAAAGTACAAATGTTATGATTATAGGCCTACAAAACTGAATAATTTAAAAATTACCAGATCTTGCACAAAATCAAAAGAAAAATATTGTGAATATTTTACGAAAGGATATGGAGTAAATGAACATGAGACCATAACACATATGTTAACTCCAACTGCACTAATTTTAATGACCTGTATGGCCATTTCGGAAATTTATTCCTCATCAGCAGCACTAGAACCCAAACAAAGGAAATCCATAATTTCAAAAAATGTTTAAATGCATGAACCAAACGAAATCCGAATAATCAGTAATATCAAATATAGCTAAGGATAAAACTGCGATGGTGGGAGTTAATCCTGCGGTTTTAGAATTTACATAAATTTAGATAATAGTAATTAAACAAAGTGTACACATGAGATATTATCTCATGTACAAGTACACCACATCTAAGAAAAATAAAGAGCATTTAAAGAAGTCATTTCTTAACTGTTTTCATTGAAATTTACACAAAAAAACACAGAATGTTGTGCAGTTTAATTGTTTATTTAGAAAACATTCTTTTCCGTAGTTTCAGGGATAATTTATTTAAAATAATTCAAAATTAATGAGTGTTCCTTACTTATGAGATTAAAATTGTGTCGTCAAAATTTAACTTTCTTGTAGATTAGGACCAAAATAACACAATATTTCAAAATTTATATAAAAATGCAATTTTAAAACATGAGGTAATCAAGTAGAGAGATGAAACGAATGCTATTCACACTATTCACACGTTTTATTTGTCATTCACCTGCATTTTAAGATTAACAGTGACAGTATATGTAGTAAATGCACATGATACAAAGTTTCTGCAAATACAGTCAGTGGTCATTTTTACTGTATATCGGTGCAGGAAACAGTCATATGATGTGTAACTGCATTTCAACATTTTTATTTGAGCTTTCCAGAATATGAGATTTACTGCAAAATGCATTCTTAACAAAACAAGAATCCCTAGAGTATGATTGCGTGATTTATCTTTTAGAAAACTGATTTATGATTTACAGATTTTATTTTTATTTAAAAGGTCATTATGAAAAAATCCAATATTTTCATTGAAAGTTTTGAAAAAATTCAGTAAGGGCAGGCGAATTTTATGTTTTATTTTGATCATTTATGATTAAAAATGCAATTAATTAAAAAAAAAACACCAACAATTGGGAAAAAACAAAATCAGATTTTTGGATGGGCTGAAAAAATCAGAGCAGGAGGTGATTAGAATTTAAGATCTTTCTTATATTATGACTGAAATTGTGGTTTGCGGTTTACACTGTGAGATGACCCATAACAAGATGTTTTCTTTTCTGTCTGTTGATAGCTGTCTTTATACTGTAATATTTCCTTCTCTTTATTGCTAGCAGTTTTCAAGAGCTCTTGTGTAAAATTGATTCTGGTACAATTTGGCATAGACTTAAAATACCCTGATAATTAAAAACTTTTAAGCTTGTTCAATTTAAAACAAAAATTGAAATGTTAGGCTATTTTGTAAATCTTACTTAATCTGCATAATGTACACATATTGTTTGTTATAAAATGTCAACAAATTATTTCACAAATTCTCTTAACACCATCAGGGAATCAGTATAATAATGATTGATTTTTTTTCAGTGATTTTTTAAAATCCCTGGTCTTAATTAGGGATTTTACAAACCCACTGACCAATTAAGTGATTTTACAAATTCCCAGAATTTTCAGTGATTTTACAAATTCCCTAATTTTACAAATTCACTATAACATATATTTTGTTAAATGCAGCCTTTTTTGTAACTTTGCGATTCCCTTGATATTACAGTAAAGAATTGTCGATAAAAAAATTGTAAACAATTCAATTGAAGATGATGAACATTAATTTTCTTTTTCCTGTTTCAGTGGAAAAAGGATAGTAAATCATAGGGAAGGATTTGTTTATTCTGATTAACAATAATTAAATACCGAGGTTACTCAATATAAGGAAAATAATGAAAATATCTAAAGCATGCCGAGATTTTAGTTGCTACCTTTTTAGCATTTCAATTCGCAAAACACATTTTCACGATTTTTTTGGCGACAGTATTGTATGGCCACTTTAAAGAATAACAAGAAATAATTAATTTTCACTCCATTAAAACTCCGTACATTAACCCAAGAATTTCGTTACGTAAGCTCAATATTTTCAAACATGATTCACAGCAGACTGGATTATCATTTACAGCAACATTATCCAATAACAATGAAAGATCATGAAAGGATATGGAGTAAATGTACATGAGACAAAGTCTTTAGAATTACATTCAGCTTGAAGGAAGAAAGTCTTCTTGTCATAATTAAGCTTTTCATTCGCAGTTATGGACATTTTTACACAAATTTGACGCGTATTGATATTTCACGATTTTGCAAAATACAAACGTATGCATCATTCTCTTGTTTTCCTGTCCCTTTTCATTCATTTTTAATATTCCAGAACAAAATGCAACGGTACTGTCACCTCCTGCAAGTTAAATTCATTTTTCTTAGGAAAAAGATGAAATAAAATACAGATATCTTTTTTTGATAATACTCCCAAATATATTGCACTTACCAATTTGGCGTACACCGCACTGCACTTACCAAAATTTGAAGTAATGTCGAAAATAAACAGAACGCTAAACAGCCTTATGAAAAATAAATCTTTTGACATATTTTCCCATCAACAAGCACCAATTCTATACTACAAAAGTAACATATAATGGGTTCGATGTATAGAAATCTGAAGATGAAGTTGGAGTGTTCAAAATTTTGACCTACCCCTCGTCGGTTTTCCTTCAATAGCTTTCTGAAAAGCGTTCTTTGTATTAAAGTAAATACACGTATCGATTGTTAGATGGTAGGAGAGCCGAAACGCAATATTTACAGAATACAATGCGCAAATGCAAAACAATAAGACCATCTCACGTACTGACCTTTAGTTGCCGAAGCAGGGCGCGTCAGCCATCTTTGGTAGCACTTACCAAAATACACGCTGCACTTACCAATTCGATTGGACCCCCTGTCTGTATTAAGTTTCTTATATCAGCATCCTGATATTCATTACTTTTTTGTCTGTCTTTGAACTATTAATTTTTGTACTGATATTTCATTCGTTTCTTACTTATTTTTTATATGAGCATAACGGCTATTGATGTGAAAATATATATTAATCATAAACATTTAATAATGAAGCTATGAAAGTATAAGGAGTAAACGCACATAAAACAAAGTCTGTACAAATACATGGTAGAACCAAGTAAAGGAACACCGCTTTTGATGGCTTAAAAGTACATCATAACCGTTGAGCAAATAACCAACCTATAATCAGCATTACACAATACCATTCAGTTTCATAAAGTAACATATTCAATATAACAGAAGGGAATCAGATGTCCTTTCTAATTGTTGGATTAGTAAGTTTTAATTCAAAAATAAGACGGACTTAATTCGGTAGTAAAGGCAGACTTAACTGCCAGATGTCGCGTCTGTAACATGATGTCATGTTTTGATTGCTCCATCAGAATGCAATAAATTATTAATGCTTTTTGAGATGAGTTATGTTGACTTTTATTCTTTACTTTCCATTAACAATGTAAAAACTTCCGATATTGACATTTGTTTGTGTTATTACATTGCAGAAATATTAAGGAAATTGTCTAAAACTTGAAAATAAGGCGAGTACAAGCAAATAACTAGTGCAAAATATTCATTGGTTTAGCTGCATAGGCTGATATTTTCCGTATTAAGGAAGAAATCTAATAACAATATACATACTTAATATATTCAAATGGAACAAGACGTTGTTGGTCATTTTTTTCATTTCATGAGAATAAAAAACTTAATTCTGAGTATATTAAAAGTGATTATCTATTACTAAGGTTATCTTGCCCCTGAATTTCTGTTTGATCACTACTAATGCGATTTTTCATTGTATTATTGTAATGTTTGATTTTTTTCATCAAATTAAAATTCGCTCGTTCGCTCGTGTTATTGAAAATTTCAATTTTTCCAATAAACGCAAAGCAGTATACCAGAGGCTCACATGTGAGCCTGTATGGCTCATCTGGTGGCAACTGATCAAATAAGATTTCAATAGGGTTTAACGATTAATCTGAAGTCAGTCATCTGGTAGATTATTGTATTGTCAAATTGCCTATATATTTAAAATGAAAAAGAAAAGAAATGGGGTAAATGTCAAGGAGACAACATCCCATATCCAGGTTAAAACGACCCAAAACAAAGCATCTAGGGGTCACCGTACGGTCTTCAACACAGTGAGGAACCTCACACCATATAGCAAGCCCTAAATGGCCCCAAAAAGGGGTAAAAAGTTAATAAATCAATGGAAACAAACCACCTCCAATAACCCAAATATCAATTTGATGCTTGAAACGTTTTTCAAGAACAATTTAGAACATTTTCCAAAGAGATTTATTTGAATGTGTACTCCCCGGTGCCGACCATTTTAGATTTCTAATTGGTATCAATATACAACATTTTGTAGATGACTATCAAGTTACCATTCCTAGTTAATATCAACTTAATATATGAGACGCTTTTCAAAAAATAACAATTTACAACATAATCCCATATGGTCATATGTTAAACTATGTTCCCCATCTTGAATCTTGAATGAGATGTGAACTATATGTAGAAATTGTAGTTCTTGATAACAATTTTGCAATTCAAACTTGACCTCCACCTCAAATAGTTTTTGAAATATAATACATAATATATAAAATTGCGAAAATAAGGGCCAATACTCCTACATTGGTATCAAGGTTTCTTTTAATAAAATCCACATGGGTAGAGCCTTGTATGCTGAACATTTTTGCATATTAAGTTAACTTCTATTTGTTGTAGTTGTTCTAATAAAAAATATCTTAAAAATTGGAAAATTTTACGGGAAAGGGACAATAACTTCAAGACAGTTTTTCCGATTTTCTTAAAATACTGAAGATCTTGCTATGGTGAACATTTTTACCTTTGTCGGATTTTTGATATCTGTAACAGCTTTTGGCTTATTTGCAAAAAACAATTTACCCCTATGTAAATTTTTAGCAACAACAGCCATGTTGTTTGGTCTTCAGATTAACCGAACAATAATTTTAAACTGCTACCGTGGTGATGCTTCAAGCCAAGTTTGATTACAATTGGCTCAGCAGCTTCATAGAAGATTTTTTTTAAAATTGTTGACATACAACGATGATGGACGGACGATGTAACTAAGATATGCAATGATGGCAATCTTGGATTTATAATCGATTCTAAACTCCTGCATTTGTTAAATGACCATCATGCTTCCATGCCTAATTAATATCAGCTAGATGTATGAATTGGTTTTCAAGAAATAACAGGTTACAACCTTGTCATATACGGTCATATGTTAAATTATGTTCCTTGGTGGCGGCAATCTTGGATAAGGTGGGAACCTGTTGAACATATGTAGAAACAACGGCAGTAGAATACCGAAGGAACAATGGGGTGAAATTCACAAAAATCGAAGTCCAAAGACAGGGCAAAAACGAGAACACAGAAAACAATGACGTTAGACACAAAAACAATGACGCCAGACAGACACAAAGCACAGAACCAAAAACCACAACATTCAGAACAAAGGCACTCACAGTGTGAACTCCAGTGAAACTGAGAGTGACAACAGGTGCTCCGGAAGGGTAAGCATGTCCTGCTCTGTTAACAGCACCCGTCACACTGTGGGTGATTCAATCCGGGAAAATGTCAAAGTCGGTAGTCAAATCGGGGAAGACGTGAATCTAGCTGAAAATGTCCACTTTCATTTGGGATACTGACACGTCATATCTTTCAATGATGCTATGGTGACGGCCATAGAATTTCTTGAGGGATGAAATTAACAAAGGTTGAACAAATCCCTGACTAAGCAGCTTTTGGGACAGTGTTTTTGCTCTGTTCAAAAAATCACTGTACAAACTACAAGCTCGACAGTAACGAATCAACTGTGAAATGTACACTCCATAGGCTGGAGAGGTAGGTATATTGCTGCTAAGAAAGGGAAAGTTCATAATGGGGAAATTAAAATCATCACGCTTGTCGTATAGCTTAGATTTCAAACGTCCAACTTCGTCAATATACAATAAAAGATCTAGATACGAAGCTGAAGTAGGTGTTTCAGTTGTTTCTTTAATTTCAAGCTCATTTGGATAGATCTGATGTAAATAATCCTCAAATTTAGGATTGTTAAGAGAAAGCACATCGTCTATGTAGCGAAACTGAAATTAAAGGACTTGGCTAAATGATATTGTAGTTCTAAAAAAGCTGAACACTTGCTTTTTAAACTTGGCATCTATCTCAAATAGTTTTTTTTAAAAAATGTTTAAAATTGCGAAAATTTCACAAATATAGGACAATAACTCCTTCATGCTAATCAAGATTTTCTTTAGAAATTCCACATGGTAGAGCTCTAAATGCTGAACATTTTTGCAATTGAAAGTTGACTTGTATCTGGTATAGTTTTCCAAATAAAAAAATGTAATATCTTAAAATTTTAAAAATATTACGTAAAGGGGGCAATAACTCCAAGACGGGTTTCTGAAATTTTTCACGGCCTTTAGGCTGGTTGAGTCAATAATACACATGATTTTCATGAAAACTACAATACTTGTTTTCTATTTAATGTATGTTGTAAATGAATAATGTTTTCATGGAAAATCAAAATTTTATCAAAGTAAAGATTGAGTTGAAAAACAAAGCATTGGTTCTGAAAAGAGAATACTAGAAATAATTTGGTCAATCAAAATTCAAGAAAACGAATCAAACTTATAAGCTGGTTTCGTTGGTTGCCGATGAGTTACCAATGGTCTACCTGTCTCGAATATATCAATCTAGACTCTGCATGTAAATAACTTCTTAAAGTTCTCAGTCCGGAAAAATGATCAATCGAATAACATATCTGTAGATTCATTCCACATAAAAAAGTGATATCATCCTTTTGAAATAAAAAGTCCAAATTGTCTGCCCAAATAGTCTCTACAAATACAAAGTCAAAGCAAAGGAACAACACTTTTGTTGTTCTTCTTCATCTGGAAGTCACCATGAGGCCTTCATCAATGAACTTTGTTAATAACTCATTAGTTAGCTCAAACTGCTACTAGCACCTATTTCATTTCTTTTGATTCTTTTAAAAGAATAAAAAAAAAAGAATAAAACATCTTTATATTGTTCCCTGTAATTTAGTGAGCTTTACGTCGTAATTTAAACAACTGAGCAATTTAATACTTCAAATTGAACGTCCAGGGGACAATGTTCAAGCTATATCAGGACAAGAACAAATTAATAAAAAAACACTAAGTCTAAGAAGAAAGAAATTAAAGTGGAAGAGGCAACGATTTTTTTATTTCCAATGGGAAAGGGGAGGAATGGGTAGGGGCAGGAAATTTAGCCTTCGATAATATACCCAGTGCGTCTTCTCTCCTTAGTGAAATCTTTAGACTGCATGGAGCGTGGCTTTCGCGGCCAGGCTCTACGTATTATGACCTGACTACCGTGCTTAAATAGGGCATTTCCCTTTTCAGTAACTGGGGAGGGCCTCGGTAGCTAGGGCCTGTGCCTCTTAAAATAACAAAATACCGAAGTCAACTGTTTATTTAGATTCTTTATATGCACATTTCGACAATTTATGTCTCTTCAGTGCAAATCAAAGCATTTTGAAATTTATATACCCAAATATGTGTAAAATCTAAAAACGATTCAGGAGCCTGGTTATAACCATTAAACTGGACTTGCATGTATGCCGACTGGCTACGAATAAGAAGTCACAGCAATGTGTTGTGATTCAACAAGGGAGCTTAAACATGTTTTCAGAGTATTTTGAGAAAAGATATATACTGGTTGATTAAACTGCAGTATCCACTGTTCACTTCCCAAGAATTATTGGAGATGTATGATACACCATTACACCAACCTTTTTAGCCTTGAAATAGAGATTTTTTACCTTTGTTGCAAAACCCCCGCCCTCCCATAGGTCATGCGTATTTCATATTAAAATGAATTTTAATTCACGCAAATTATCTTTTTAAGTCAAACATACAAACACTTTTGAAAAATGTTTAAATTGTCTCTCAATTTATAGATGAATTTTTATCCTGATAATTGCACTGAAAAACTGCACTTCCTCATGTAGGGAGTACGATATATATAATAACAGAAAGATATATCCATTGTCAACAAATGGCGTATGCTTGATTTTTTTTCATGTTTTTCATGTGCCTCTTATTTCAATGTAAAGGAAATCAGTAAATCATGAAGTTAAGATATAGTGTAGCAGAAAATTACAATAACAACACACAAGGGAACTGCACTAGCAAACTGAATAATAAACACGACATGAAATCCATTAATATGTTACGAAATGATATGGAGTTAATGACCACGAGACTATAACACATGTATTAACTCCAACTGCAATAAGAAAATATGAATCAGAATCTAAGACTGCGTATCAGTCAATGAACATTTCAGTTTCAACATATTCTGTAATATGAATTGTAATTTTATGATACCTTACTCCCTCTTGAAGGAAGTTCATGATAATTACCATATGGGTTTTGTATTGTGCCAGGCACTTAATCGATTTTCAGGGGCTTCAGCTTCAGCTACAGAACTGGTGAATAGGGGAATGCCCTGTCTATGCGAGGTAGTCAGGTCATGATACGGAAAACCTGACTGCGAACCAGACTCACTGGCGGTCGAATTAAAGGCTTAATTTCCTACCCCTACCCATTTCTATTATTTTCCAGTGGCATTCAAATAACTTAATACCGAAGTTACTGTGAATTTTCTTTCTGCATATGCGCATTTCGACAACTGGTGAATGAAAGGATATTGAGTAAATGCACATGAGACAAAGTCTCTACAAATACATGGTAAAAAACAAGCAAAGGAACAACGCTATTATTGTTGTTCTCCATCTTTAAGTCACCATGAGGTTGTCTCTCCCAAATTTATTTCTTTTTCCTTTGATTTATATTCTTTTAAATTGATTAATATGTTCTCGAACTGATATGGCGGAGAATATTGCTCACTGGACGTTAAAATTTAAAAAAAATTATCAATCAATTTATGAATTGAGAAAAAAAAATAAAAACTGTTAACTAAGAGTTAATATGACTGAAAAGGGATAATTTGACTGAAGCAATTAAATTTCATAAAATCTCATTTTTTTAAAATTAATTTTTAGGAATAATCTCTGAATGTTCTCCTTAGCATGTTGTCTCAATATTCTTTAAAATGACACAAATTTAAATTCCGAAGTCAGAGAATTCAAAATTTAAATTTACCTTTTTATCAGTCGCATATCTCATTTAAGGAAATTCGTTGTTTCAAAGTACCATATTCTTTTCTGCATAGTATAATAATAAATTTTTTGTATACTTTTCTTCCATTTTGATACATGAAAAAAGTTTTATGCAGCTGAATGCACTAGTATATGGATAGAAAAATCATAATAAAAGAAATTGAAAGAAATTGTAATATTTTTGTTGTTTCAGATAATTTTAGTTCCAGTTACCTACATCATGGTCTACTGATTGCATCTTTCACAAAGTGGTTATGTACAACTGTCTGTTTCATTTTAGTGTATACATGATTCATTATGACTTGATTTTGTCGAGGGTCTTGATATTTTTATGCTCTTTGTAACAGCTGTTTGTATCTCACTTTGACACGTTTTATTTACGTAAATAGAGCTTAATGCTATATTTTGTCATTTTTTTTTGCCTCTGCATTTTTGAATAGTACTATGCACTGCGTGTTTGTGAATAAGTAATGTAGGAGGAATTTCTTTGCAAAGAAAAGTGTGAACCGAACCGAAAGCTAAAAAAATCTAATGACAACATCGGTAACCCAAAGAAGCAACACTCTCACAGCAAAATGTGGATAGAAATTCGGTTGAACAACACGGACTCAGTTAAAAAGTTTGGATGAGATCCAGTACATTAAACACCTCCTGTTTCTTATCAAACACCCGTCGAGTTGAACATGTCAATATTGTAAGGAAAAGGTCTATTGTTATTTTGGAAGTGTTCTACGAAATCGTAAATGACACCTTTAAACTCTTTTTTCTTAGCAACCAGGGTCTATAGAGGAGGTTACTTTATCCAAAAAGACCCCGAGTAACAAATGAAAGGTAATCTCCATATGGTGGCGCTGTTGGAATGTTTCTTTAGAGAAAAGGAAAGTAAATTATTGGAAAAATGAAGTCGCGTATGTCATACAGCCTAGTTTGTAATTTCAGGGAATGAGACCGATGTGTTAGTGTCTGCAGTATTTAATCGTGAACTGTTTGGGATAATAACTAGAGTGAGGATGTTCATTGCAAATATCACCTATTTAATGGCAGCTGAAGTAGGTGAGAACCGAAATTGGAGGATTGGTGTAGTTTTTTTTATCTTTATGTTGAAGAAACTCTTTGATGAATTCAGCCGCCAAAGATTGGAAAAACAGGTCGCAATTATTGCAATTGGAATGCTGATATTCTGTTGAATGGGGGTATAAAAACAATTACCGAACAGAGTGGTCAAGACAAAAATACAAATCAGGTGGAAACCAACGGCACAACTGTCGACTGCAATGGTCCTTACTTAATGCAGGCAGTTCAAACGAAATGGATGGTAAAACCTGTTTTATGGATAGCCAAAACTCCCCATCCATTGCGGTAGTGTTCGGTAGCAACTCAACGGCAATTGCAGTTAAAAGGTCGTAGACAATTGAAAGAAATGATCATCCAAGTATTAAGTAATGAAAGAATCTTAATCAGCGTTCGGATCGAAACTTCAAATTTTTCAACAGGGGACTGATATCTATTAAAGGAACTTTTTTGATGATCGTATCAGACGGAATTTTTTGAAGCCTTGATAAATAAGTCGGTCAAGGAGATAACTTATATCTAATGACAAATTATGTATAATTTGTGCTAACTCTCGCGTAACGAATCAGCTGTGAAACAAAAACGCCGTAAGCAGGTGAAACTGGAATATTGCTATACATGTTAGGGAACAAGTCCTGTAAACAGGACAAATATATGGTCGATTAAAATCTGTGACAATTCAATATTTTTTTTTAAATATTTTTTTTCCTTACATTTGGAGTATTATTTCATAAATTATGCTTGTTATCTGCGGATATCTCAATTTACCGGTCTTTCGCGAGAATCATCTATGAATTAAACATTTCAGTCGAGACTTATTTGTTCATGAATGGTAATATACAGTGTAGAGGGGTCAAATTTGCTGTTACATGTACATGATTATTCTCTCACCTACGGGTGCTGTGTGCAAAATCCTGCGGGAAGTTTCGAGTTTGATTTATCTGCCCTATAGCAACAGTGGTTTACCAGCAGACTTGGTTCAATAGGCTGGCCGGCAGATTAGCGGAGAGCACTCATTGACCTATTTACTCGAATTAAGCGTTGTCTCATTCTTTTCTTTTTCAAGATAAGAGGTATTGCAAAAAATTCTTTATTGAACTTTCAAAGTTTTTAAAGTCCATATTTCATTTTCATCGTTTTCATGAAAAGCTAGTATCTCAATATTTTGAGGCCCTTTCTCACAGCTGTCAAAATGGAGGTTGACACTTGTAGAAGATTTCGCACATCCAGCGATGTACCGTTGTTGATATTTGTAAAATTGACTTTCCTGATCATCCTTTCGAATAAGTTAACTGCAATCACTTGCAATGGACTGTACAGTTGTCGTTTTGCAAAACCATAGCAATAATTGATGACTAATTTCCTGTCGACATTTTCCTTTTATTTTTTCGTGATCAGCAGTGACATGTTCAAATACTTTCATTCAGAAATATAGTATATATGATTAATGAGCCCGAAAAATAAAAAGGTTTAATAATTATATTTTTTAGTGCTTCTGGCAGTAAATGTTGAGTAAGCTGTTGGTTTTATTGCGTTTGTTTACAAGTGGCACTTCTTTTGAAATTCATCGCATTTTCATTCAGGGTTGAGTTTGTTTTGGTTTAAGTGAATACTCCAAAATCTTAACACTCAGAAACCCACTAGTTATGGAAATATAAAAAATGGCCTTAGTTAAAGTTGAGGCAGATCTATGGGAGTATTCAGAGAAATAGCTCGTCCTTTGACAAAAGTTTCTATTTATTCACCTTTTTCATAAAAACAACAAAAGATGCCTGATGAAAGGTAAAACTAGAGGCTCAGAGACTGTACCGCTCACCTGGCAAAATGCTTCTATGCTATGGATGACCAAAAATGATGTTTTATTTTACCAAAGGGGTCAAATCTTTAGCTATGTTCACCATGAGCACCCGCGTTTTTTAGCTCAGCTTTTGCCATCACTTTTTGCGACCGTCGTCCGTCCGTTAACTTTCAATGAAAGATCTTCTCCTCTTAAACTACTGGGCCAATATTAATCAAACTTGACCTGAATTATCACCAGGGTATGTACTTTCAAGTTTGTGATTTTTATGTCCGTATACCAAACAACAGGGCCGCTGTTACTGAAAATGGAACGTAGTGGTAAATTGCTGTTTATTGCAAATTACTCAAAAACCGTTACAGATATAAAAAAAAATGTACGAAGTAAAAATTAAGTAAAAATGTCGGAAGCAAGAATACGGGTAAAAATCAGATGGAAAATCAGAGTATGTCAGCCTACTTAAGTAAACATAATTTCAGTGAATATCTTCATCAAACGTCTCTCATGAAACATTCATTAATAAAAAGTCCGAAAAATTCAATGAAAAAATCCACATGACAGCCGCCACAGTAACAGGAAGTACTAAAACATAGTAATGTTTTGTTTAATTTTCAGATATGATATCTGACATTTTGATGAAAATTCAATTAACAAAAAGAATTTTCTTGTACGGTATACGTCCATTCTCGTCTGAAAAGGAGGAAGTTACATTTATTTTCTTAATTTAATAACCTTTGTGTATCGACGTATCTCTGTGATTGTCTGGAAACTTTTGATTCAAAACTACGGATATAATATGTCGAGATAATATTCATGTACTTTTTTTAAATAGAACACGAAGATTTAGGTACTTTTGTATTGTTATGTAATTGCAGGTAGGTAACCACCAAGAGTAAAGTTTTTGCCGGGATGTCTAAATGGGAACGCCAGAAGATGTTTTTATTAATGGGGTTGAAACTTCCACACAAAACTTTCGGCTTTACACGTAGATCACATTGGTCATTCATTTGTTCTCTATCAATTTTTAAACATCTTTGAGTTAATGGTCTTCCAAACGTCTAGATTTTATCTGCTATGAAGAGACATAGATTGTTGAAATGCGCATTTGCAAAGAATTGAAACTTAGGTAATTAGTCAATTGATATGAAAAGTATAGAATAAAAAAGATAACAGGAAACACCTACAATGGCCGAAAAACATAGCCACATGCCACAAAGTAAATAGGAACTGCACAAGAAAAAAACCACAATAAAAATACAAAAGACAAACGTAAACAACGAAAGGAACTCCGGACAGCCGGACTTGGTACCGGCACTAGCAAAAGCCAGCGGTAGGGTTAAACCGGTCTATGGGTACCCAAACCTACCCTTTCTCTGTCCCGTTTCCCTATAGTATAATAAACATACGAATAAAACCCATACAGGGAGACTACTAACTCCATGACCACAATCTTGAAAAAATCAAAACGTAATTTTGAAAGATGGGTCAATGAGTGCTCGCGGCTAAACTGACGGCTAGCTCAAGGAGCCTAGTCTGCTGGTAAAACACTGTCGCACTGCGGAAGAAAAATCAAATTCAAAACTCCCAATGGGTTTGGTAAAGTATCATCATGTATTTCAGTAGACATCGACAGTATCAGTGAGAGGCCAGTATGTGTGTAAAAAAACTCAGGTCACTGGATCCCAAAGCTAATTTAACGGACACGTGGAGAATATCCTGTCGATATCCCCTATTGCGTAAAGAATGTAAGTAACGATTTTTCTGGATTTTTAATCAGTTTCTGGCATTTTTTAACAACATTTCCGTAAAATCGAGGATGGGAAATGCCCTTAGTAATAAGCTGATTGTGAGTGAAATTATATTAAGATATAAAATGTTCATATCTTCGATAAAACTTTTTAAATGTATTTAAAAATTTATGAAATCTGTAACCTTGCTGCAAAAGTTTTGAAGTGATAGTAAAATTACGTTCATTGAAGCCGTCAAGAGTAGAGCAAACGCGTGCGAATCGTACCAGTTGAGAAATATAAACTCCGTAGGATGGGGCTTGAGGAACGTCGCCGTCAAGAAAAGGGAAATTAGTAATACTGAAATCAAAATCATCCCTTTTCTCGTAAATTTTAGTTTTTATTTTACCAGAGACAACGATGATAGTTAGATCCAGAAGGGCAATTTTTAGAATCATTATTAGCTTTATTAAGTTTCAGTTGTTGTGGGTAAATGATGTCGACATAATCTAAAAACTGGGGATTAGTCAAAAGTAAGGATACCGTCAATATACCTGCTGTTATCATTGAAAATAGAAATAAGTTGATCACTGTTTTGTATGATCCCATTTTGTATTTTTTTCATGAAGTCACGTTCGAAACAGAAAAGAAAAATATCTGCAATGAGAGGTGCACAATTTGTACCCATGGGAATTCCAATGACCTGTTGACCTGTTGATAAACAGTGTTGCCAAAACGAAAAGAAATGTTGTCAAGCAAAAGATTAAGTGCTTTAATCGTATTATCACACGTCCAGGAGGAATGGTTGTTGTAAGTAATATTAGAAAAGAATCCTTGCTTTTTGTTGCAACAAATAAACTGCAGTCAAGAAAAATTAAAAGACCATTTAATCAATTGTCCCAATTTAGATTTAATCAAATTATGTGGAAATAACTAAATACCGAAGTTACTGTGAATTTATTTTCTGCATATGCGCATTTCGACAACTTATGTCTCATAAGTGCAGATAAAATCTAAACGTTTGGAAGACCATAAAATCAAATATGTTAAAAAGCTGATAGAGAACAAATACCAAATATGATCTAAATCTAAAGCCAAAATCAGCCAAGGACAGAGCTTTGGATGAGGGAGATACTCCTTAGTTTTCAACAAATTTACAAAAATTTAGATATTGTAAGGTTCGAAATAAAATCGGCTTTCGGGTCAGCACCGAAGCGTTGTATAAAGTGTAGAAAAATCATAACTGTCGATTTTTGTATTGAATGCAATTTATCTAAAACTTCAATATAGTTTTTTACACTCCAAAAGTAATTGCCACCAGAGTTTTGAGAAGTTTTTTCACAATATTTTATAATTAATTCCTTTATACAAGAAAGTGCACTGGTTAAATGGATGGACAAGACTACTAACTCTGTGACCACAATCTTGAAACAACGGCAGTAGAATACCGAAGGAACAAAGGAAGTGATGATTACAAAAATCGAAGTCCAAAGACATGACAAAAACCACAACAGAGAAAAACAAGGACAAAACAAGGACGTGAGACAGCCACAATAGACGGAAATAAAAAAGACGACATTAAGAACTAAGGCACTCGTAGTGTGAACTCCCATGATAGCCGGGAGTGACATCACGTGCTCCGGAAGGGTAAGCATGTCCTGCTCCACTAGGACACCCGTCACACGATCAGTGAGGTATATATTGTTTTGAAAGTTCTGATATGTAGCTAATTGGAATTGCCATTTTCTAACCCTTAGACAAAACCAATAAAAATCCTTGGTACTTGTTACTTCTCTAACCCTCAAACAGTACCAAGGTAAAAATTTGAAAAAGCTGTAGTAAGTCTCCGGAGTATTAAAACATTAACCAGCAAATCAGTAGCACGAACATCACCGACGAAAGGAGACAATGATTTATTTCGCAGAACTTAGTTGGTTTTACTAAGACATACACGATGCCCAAGAATTTGTTTGTGCTGAGTTTCTTCTTGGGTTCGCTTGTCAATAATACCATAGCATTTTTCTATACGACGTTTCTTCAAGTTCCTTTCTACGGAAGCTGACAAGTCATTCACTTCAAAACATTTTGTTAATATATTGTTTGTTACTTCTTATATCGACCAAAGAATAATTACATATAAGTGATTTTAAATATGGGCAATTCTAACACATATGTATCAAAATGATCGTTAACGGAATAAAACAATTGGTATATTATATGTTAGAAAATGGATAACAGGAAAAACCTACAATGGCTGAAAATTATAATTACATGCAACAATTTGCAAGGGAACTACAATAGAAAAACACGTATAAGAGTAGACAACGATAGAAACTCGGGAATTTGTTATATTGTTCGGGAATCTTCACAGGGGATACGGATTCATATTCCCTGTGACGGCTTATTGGATATAAAACACAGACAGGGAATATGAACCCGTATTCCCTGTGAAGCCTGAATAACTTTTATATTCTGCTAGAAGTGCTATAATTTTTCTATTAAAAGCGTTTAAAAATTGTGATTTTGCTACACGGGATTACAGTCTCATATCCCCTGTCAAGGTAACTAATCAAATTGCAGGATTTACCTAGATATTTCACTTCATCAGAATATTACCATGTATGTCCGTTGCAGGCAGCAACTTCTATTGATCATAAATCTTAAAATAGAAAATTGGGGTAATAACATAATTACCGAGCAGAGTTTTCAAGAGCCAAAGTCTATGAGACAAAAAGACAAATCAGCGGAAACCACCGGCAAAATTGTCGACCGCAATGGTCCGGACTTGGGGCAGGCATTTCTAAAGAAATAGTGTGTTAAACCAGCTTTAATGGCTAGCCTAACCTCACCTTCCATTGCGGAAATGTCCGGAATAAACATAACAGCAACTGCTTTTGACAGGTCGTAAGTCAGTGAAATGTTTATCCAAGTACCGAAATTTTTTTTTATGAAACATCTTTTGGGTGACTGATTGATAAATGTCATTTTCTAACCCTACAACAAAACCAATAAAATGTCATGGTAAATGTTACGTCTCTAGCTATCAAACAAGATCAAGGTGAAAGTTTGAAAGACATATTCATCTCTTTTAACATAGAAATCGGAAAATGAGAATCGCACACATCATCGACAAAGACAAAACTAAAATGACAGTGCGAAAAACAAGACAACAGATAAGAAAAGTACAGAAAACAACTGTCAACCGCAAGGGTTTTGACTTTGTACATACCTTTCAAAAGAAAAACCTCTTTTAGAGCTAACCAAATCCCATTTCTATTGCGGTAGTGTCTTGGTATCAACTCCACAGCAATCGCCATTGGAAGGTCGTAGACAATTAAAATAAATGATCATCCCAATATTAAATAAAGAAAGAATTTTGAAGTAGAGTGCGAATGGATATCTATTAAAAAAACTTTCTTAATGATCGTATGAGACGGAATTTTTTGAAGCCTTGATTTAATAAGGCGGTTACTGAGATAACTATGCCCTATGAGAAAGTCTTCATAAAAGTCTCTTATTTTCTTGAAGCAACCTAACTAACGAACTTTTCCGTAAAAATTGTCTACTAAAATACAAAATGTAGCTCCAATCTAAATAACATTAGAATTTCTATCCGACACTTCATGTCACAACATTGTTTGTTGCCGGTGAATCAGAACCATTTCCAAACATATTGCGATAACTAATTTGAGCTACAATTATTATGAAAAACAGCAAATCAAAGATTGCAATCCCCCCGCTACCCCTTTTTTGACCCCCTCCCCTTTTAAAAAAAGACAAGTGATTTTGAAACTAAATTAATCATCATAACTGTAAAACACCAAAAAGATATGGTTGCTAGGTAGAATTCTAAAAAATAATGGGTCTTTGAGAGTTTCAGGAACTTTACCAAAATTGGAATCAATGATTTTTGCAACCTGGCTGTTGAAAATCATCATTTTTAGCTCACCTGGCTAAAGCCAGGGTGAGCTTTTGCCATCACTTGGCGTCCGTCGTCCGTCGTCCGTCCGTCCGTTTGTCCGTCGTAAACTTTTCTTCAAAAATCTTCTCCTCTGAAACTACTGG
>MJUU01053677.1:5023-25676 GCA_002080025.1 Modiolus philippinarum
TTTTTGGTGCAGTTTGCTTGTAAATTGTGGCATGTGATTGTAGTTCCTGGCCATTGTAGGTTTTAACTGTTATCCTGTTTTTGTAATGGCTAAATCTATGTATGGCTATGGGAAAACCCAAAAGTTGGTAAGATCAAAATCTAAAATAGGAATCAGATAAATGCATGGCTTATATCTGTGACATGCCATTAGGTCTGCCTTCTCTCGTCCTTTCCACTTTCTTCTCCGTATTTCAGCCCTCTAGTCCCCCAGTCGAAGGCCATATGGCCGAAACGTTGGGCAGTTTTCCCTTCTTTCCATTTATGTCATTTTAATATGTTTTTTGTTTTGTATATTTTTGTGTTCTTTTACCTTTTAATCGTGGCCAACTGTACCATTTTTATTTTGGTAAAATAGGAATCGCACTGTGGCATAATTTCACCCTCTGGGTCGATGCCACTGCTGGTGGACTGTTAGTCCCCGAGGGTATTCACCAGCCCACTAGTCAGTACTTCGGTGCTGACCCGAACGCCGATTATATCTCGAACCTTACAATATCTAAATTTTTGTAAATTTTGTGAAAAATAAGGAGTATCTCCCTCATGCAAAGCTCTGTCCTTAGCCGATTTTTGGCTTTTTATTTAGATCATATTGGTTATTTGTTCTCTATCAGTTTTTAAAGATCTTTGAGTTTATGGTCTTCCATAAGTTGCCGAAATGCGCATATGCAGAACTTCGGTATTAAGATATTTGATAAAGAATCTCTGACAGTTTCATCAAATTCTAGTGATTGGTTAAGGAGGAGTTGCAGATTGAATACCAATATCCCCCTCCCCATTGACAATGTATGGCTAAGTCCACGTAAGGCTATGGGGAACTCAAGAAATTGATCAGATCAAAATATCTAAAATAGGTCGTGCACTATAGCATCATGTAATGAAGATTCCCTGAAAGTTTCATTAAATTTCATTCATTGGTTTTGGAGGAGTAAAGGATTGCACACCAGTACCCTTCTTATAATGACAATGAATGGCTAAGTCCATGTATGGCTATTTGAAACCCCACAAAATGGGTCAGATCAAGATAAAAAAAAAGGAGGTACACTATGGCATCATGTGATAAAGATGCTCTGGAAGTTTTATGAAATTATATTCATTGGTTAAGGATGAGTGGCAGATTGCATACCAGTATCCCCTCCTTCGTTGACAATGTATGGCTAAGTCCACGTAAGGCCACGGGGAACTCAAGAAATTAATCAGATCAAAATCTAAAATAGGAGGTGCACTATAACATCATGTAATGAAGATTCTCTGAGAGTTTAATCAAATTCCTTTCATCGGTTTATGAGGAGTAAATGATTGCAAACCAGTACCCTCTTATAATGACAATGAATGGCTAAGTCCATGTATGGCTATTGGAAACCCCAAAAATGGGTCAGATCAAAATTTTGAATAGGAGATGCACTATGGTATCATTCGATAAATATTCAGTGTGAAAAAGAAAGGAAATGGGGTAAATGTCAAGGAGACAACATCCCATATCCAGGTTAAAACGACCAAAAACAAAACATCTAGGGGTCACCGTATGGTCTTCAACACAGTGAGAACCTCACACCATATAGTAAGCCCTAAATGGCCCCGAAAAGGTAAAAAGTGAATAAATCAATGGAAACAAACCACATCCAATAACCCAAATATCAAGAAACTAAAATTTTATAAGAAGACACGGACAAGCCAATGACAAACATATTCCTGACTTGGGACAGGCGCAAAAATTGCAGTAGGGTTAAACTAGTTTTCTTGGATCCACCCCCCCCCCATGCGTAGTGAATGGCTAAAAATAAATACACAAAAAGACCCACAGTAAAAATCAAACTAGAAAAAAGTGCAACTTATCAAGACGAGTACCCTTGCAATGAAGTACATAAAACATGAAGACAATACATACAGGTACTGTCCGGACAAATGCTCGCAGTTACTGACAGCTAGCTAAGGACATAATTTCCGTTGACTATGATATCAAGCCTTCTTACATATGAAATTTCAATTGAAATACTTCTAAATAGATTTGGTATAACAACATCATCAATTATGAAAGAAGAACATGATATTGTGCAATGCCAAATACTGCCAATATGAAAAAATTGTTTAAATTTAGTTATGATGTAAAGCATTTAGGAGATGATCAATATTTTTGCCAACAAAAACCAGAAGTAAAGATTTAACAACAATGCTGTATTTATATCCTTTATGAATAAGTTTGTTCAACGGATTAATAAGTTTGGAAGGACAATTTTTGAATTTATGCGCTTTGTAAATGATATTTCCATAGAAGTTGGATGTGAAATGCCCTGATGTATAACAGCCCTGCATGTAGAACCAAATGTTTTTAATAAGTCAATGTATCAAAAATTTAGAGAATTTTTTTATCAATTTATGATATCTAAACCCTTGATGCAGAAGTTTTTCAGTGAGACAAAGATTCCGGTCGTTGAAGTCAGAAACATTACTACATACTCGTGCATATCGAACAAGTTGTGAAATGTAGACCCCGTAAGAAGGGGCTAACGGAACATCGCCGTCGAGATGGGGGAAATTGACTATAGGGAATGAGAAACAACGGCAGTAGAATACCGAAGGAACAAAGGGGTGAAATTCACAAAAATCGAAGTCCAAAGACAGGGCTAAAAAGAGAACACAGAAAACAATGACGTTAGACGTTAGAAATCATCCCTTTTATTATAAACCTTAGTGTTTAACTTTTCTTGATTTATTGATATATCAAGATCAAGAAAAGGAGTATAATCACTGCTGCTATTGGATTTATTTAAAGTAAGTTCTGCAGGATAAATTTCATCTGTAAATTTAGAAAAATCAGGATTATTTAAAGCCAAAATATCGTCCAAATATCTATATGTATTGTTAAATTTATCTACTAAATGCTGTTTAGTAGGGTCTTTTTGAATTTTTGCCATGAAATGTGACTCGTAGCAATAAAGAAATAAATCTGTTATGAGAAGTACACAGTTGGTACCCATGGGAATACCTATTTTTTGCTGATAGACTGTATCACCGAAACAAACAAAAATATTATTAAGAAGAAAATTTAATGCTTTTATCATATCCTGACAAGTCCAGTTGGTATATTTGTCATGTTTGTCGTCACTGAAAAACGATTTAAATGTATTGCAACAAATGTACGTACATCCTGATTTTTTGAAGGACCATTTGATCAAATACGAAAATTTCTCTTTGATGAGTGTATGCGGTAATGTAGTATAGAGGTTAGAAAAATCATAGCTATCGACGGAGGTGTATGCTTCATTAACAGATCGAAGTCTTTCCAAAACTTCTACCGAATTTTTAACACTCCAAAAGTAGTTTATTCCACTGTATTCATAACATTTGTTGCTAAAGTTGATGACGAGATTTTTAATGGTAGTAAGTGCACTGGTCAATAACACAGAAATATGAGTAGTTTAATATTTACTTGATGCCGAAATAAAACGAAATTTGAAAGGATTTTTGTGTAGTTTAGGAAGCCAATACAGAGTAGGGATGCTTTTATAATTAGAAATTGCTTTAAGTTCAGCTGTAACTATCATGTGATCATCAATTATTTGTGTTTCTGTTGACGTGGTAGCTTGAAATGTACTAGAATTGGTAATTTCATTCCGAAGCACCTCGATGTAATACTTTAAGTGGTTTAAGAGGAGTGGCAGATACAAATTCGGACGAACTGCCGGACAGAGCGACGGACAAAACGAATACTATATGACCCGCTTTTTTCAAAAGCGGGGTATCATAAATGATATAAGGATAAAATATTTATTGAGTCAAAGATAATTTTTACGTTTGTTCAGTAGTGCCCAGTTTAAGTATAGTTGTAGTAATTGGCGGTCATATTTTCACCAAGACGGATTAATATTTATCTGATTAAAAAGTAGAACTGATTGAAATTTATTGGATGATATAATTTCATGTGCATTTTTTCTTATCCCCGAGTGTATTCACCAGTCCATTAAACAATTCATTGGTGCCGATCCAAAAACTTATTTTATATGGAAGCTTGATTTTTTTATATATATCTTTTTATTTATCATCATTTTTATTTTATTTTATTTTTTGTTGAGAGTGCCTCTATTGTTGAAAGTTCTGCCCTTAGCTGTTTTTTTTTATTTAAAGTTATCATATTGGTTATTTGTTTTATACTACTTTTCTTTAATGGTCTTCAAAATATTTTTTATATTAACCTACACTGAAGAGACATAAGTTCTCAAAATGGCCATCCACAGAAGCTATTAATACATTAGAATTGGTATTCAGTTATTTGTTACAACTTGTTTGATGCCTCTGTTGTCTTACAGAATTTGGGGGTATTCACCAGTCAGGTATGGTGTTCAAATGTTTAAAAATTTGTCAATTGTAAAATATGCTAGCATCAAGTTAACTGCACTGTAACGGTTCAATGCTTTTCTCCATTGATGGCACCAGTCCTAGTACCCGGTGTTGTTCGCATACGGTTATTATACTATTGATTTAAAGAAAATAACAGGAAACACCTATAATAGCCAAAAATTACATGCAACAATCTACCAGGGAACTGCACATGAAAAACGATAAAAAGACAAGACAAATATAGACAACTATAAGAACTTGGGATATAACACAATTATCACTATTTTTGTATTGTTTTGCTGTGGTCATTAAGGTTTCCTCTAAAATGTTTCTAGATACGCTTTTGGTCAAATTCGGCTACTGGTAAACAATGGTTAGGCAGAACGTTTCTCAATAAATACTAAAAAAAATCATTACTACTAGTTTCAACAAACTAATAAAAGGATTCTGAAATGGAAACGCTGAATCCCTACTGAAAGAAGGTCATTTCTTATATAGTTTATTGTAAATTTCAAAGTTAAACTTGCTTTAAAATTGAAGACACATAAGTTATCGAAACGGCAATATGCTGAAACAATTTCTACAGTAATGTTGGTATTTTGTTTTTTAAAGAAAAAACAATAAATATAAATACTGATGTTTCTGTTCTGCAGATGTCCATTTCGAAACTTCATGTCTCTTCAGTGCAGATAAGATCAAAATATGTGAAAGATCATAAACTGAAAGATGTAGTTGCTAGAGATATATAAGTTACGCAAAAATGGATACAGAAAACATGTGAGGGTTTTTCAAGGTAACGTTTCATACACAAATGTAAGATTTGAAAAAAAGCTATGTCAAAATTATATTATCTTTTATGTAAATTTTGAATTGGGGACGCTAAAAACAGACCGACTTTTTTTTCTAAACCACTTTAGCTAAAGGTTTTATGAATAGAAATTTGAAAAATATCTGCAGTTGCATATTTCCACAATATCTCTTCAATGAGAAATTTTCGTATTTGGTCAAGTGGTCCTTCAAAAAGGCAGGATGTACTTACATTTGTCAGCCGAAAAGCATTTCCTTGATTTGACAGAAAAATGGGCGGTTTAGATTACAGAAAACCAAGTGGAGATAATATTATGTGACGTCACCGCCAGATGGCGCTTAATAGCTTAAACAAATTTTCGTTTTGATCACCCTTCATATTTGCACGTTTTAATCCTAATAAATAAGTGGAACTACATAAGTTAATGTTTTTAAAGGGAAATTTGGTTCATTTGGGACATGACTGGTACATTTTTATCTCTCATTTTGATGAAATCCAGTGTTAAATTGAAAAATTACACGAGTGTTGCGAGAGACAAAATGTCGGCGAGCGACTCGTGTTTACATTTTTTGTGGTCGGAACGAAGTGACACAATTTTTTTCCCCTCATGAATATTCACATCGACTGGTATTTTCGTGTTCAGTGAGTCATGAGGGATATTTCTTGAAAATTTGAACCAGTTTCAAGATGTAGTTCTATATAAACAACACGCTTTTCTGGCACCATCTCCGAGACAGGAAAAAATGTCGCCGATGGCGATTTCTCCCATTTTGTGCGCTCCATTTCTTAAACTTAGAGTGCTTTTATTGTTTGTTAAGGTATCTCTTTAACAGATCTAGGTAAAACTACATAAATCTTGTTAAAATAACCTAAATACATTTCAATTATAGCCCTGTCTGTTGCCCCAAACTTACCCTGCAGCAAATGAAGTTTACATACTAATTTGGATATTGTTTATCTGCCAAAAAACATTTTTTTTTTTACTTTTCAGATCTCTTGCTGTAATCTGCCTGTTCATATCCTAAAAATGTTATGGATTATGACAGCTCATGTTCATGTCATTACCTATCTTTTTATGTATAGAAACCCATGGTTTTGCATAAAATTTATAGTTTGTAGACTTAGGATGTTTTTTTACCTTTGCTGTTTTTGGGCGCCACCCCCTTTTTTACTAAACAGGTCATCTGTAATGTAAAAAACATGCTAGCATAGAAAACTGTGGTAAATATTAATTCAATAACATAGTACTTCATGTTGATACACAAAAAAACAGCATCTGCATGAAAATGAAAAATGGTGTATCATTGCTACCCAAAGGTCGTGGGGTAACCTGTAGGTCAGGAGATATTGGTAGGATCAACACAGACCTTTTAACTTGAATATCATTTTTTTGTCAGTGTTACTGAAATAAACTCATCTATACATGAAAAATTTTGGAGATGCCAAGAGCCTGGTGTCAACCCTTTCACACTTGTCACAAATGCAAATACTAGTACTTTATTGATAATCACTTGACATTTGTATGGTTTGATTGAATTTTGTTTGAAGAATGACTTATTCATGTTTCATTGACTTTAACTGTGCACTTGATTGCTTATTTTGATGTTTTACACTTTTCAAGGTATGCCTATTTATAGAGCACAACTTAGGTGACAAACACATAAAATGCATCTGTTCATCCAGGTTGACCCCATGATGTACATTAGCTTTCAGTTTTGTGGTAAGGCATCTCATACTGCTGAAGGTAAATTCAATATATAATTTCGTTGGGGTCACTATATGTAATGCATGCATGGACTTGGTACTGTATTATTTGCTGGTAAACATGGTAAACTTCAATTTCTTGAAATGGACTATTCCCTATTTAATTAGTATGTAAAAATAGGTAAATAAGTTTAAAAGATGTGACAAATGTCAACTTACCAGATTTCTATGCACTTTTTTGCAATATGAGCTTGTTAGATGAATGTGGATATAATTAGAAGCTAAAATTCCACCACACCCTGGTGCTGATCACTGATTATTGTCAGGAACAGGGAATTGAATGGTAGAATTCAGTAAAAAATATTGATTAAAAATCTGTTCATATCCTTATGTTAAAATCCTGTTGATCTCTGTCAGTAAAAGACACTACTTAATGACTGGAGAAAAGGGTATCATTTTGGTTTATTTCACATGCCTAAGTGAATTTTTAGGAAACAACTGTTTGCCTCAAGAGATGAAGAAAACAAATTTTATTATGATACATATTTCACACTACATAATTTAAGTGATGTTAAATTTGAACCATATTGTGACAGATCCACTGCCCCTTTAAAAATTAAATAGCAGAATTAAATTGATATTACTTGGTTCAAGGTAGAACATTACAAGTATCAATTTCTCACTCTGCCCAATCCAATTTCTCAGTAGGAAAGCCATGTTTTAGTTATATCCTATCAGTTTTCAGCAATGATGTATACCTACAGATTTAAAAGGGCACAGAACTGTATTTTTTTTTATTCGGAGTAGGGATTTCACAATATACATTTCTTTTAATTAAATTCAATATGGGTACCTTTTTTTACATTGTCACCAATTGCTCAAACTTCAATATTGGGACCTTTTTTACATTGTCTTCAAATCACCAGACCCCAACAAATTTTGAGGTATTACTACATGTTTCTTTTTCAATACTAGTAATCATGACATGCAATATTTATTTGAAAAAAAACATGGAGGATTGATGGGTTTTTATTTTCAGTGGCCAATCAGCAATAAAACTGGTACCTTAATTATGTTAATAGTTGGATTATAGAAATATAAAATCTGCAGCCTGAAGGTTTTGACAAATTTAGCTATCCCTTTGTTCAAATTGTTTGATAATTTTTTCCTTCGAAAAAAAATAGCGGGCATGTAAAAATTTTATTTTCCAAATTCTGTATTACATCTAATTTTTGTATTAAAACTTATTTGGTTACTGTGTGTCATGCATATATACCAGCTTTATTATATACCAATCAGTGTCCTCAAGATTTAAATGCATTGAACAGCCACTTTTCCATGCATTTTGCTGTTATTCAACGGTGAGAATAAATTTTGGACACCAACCTCCCAGGAAACAAATTTTCTAATTTTCTGTGTCTGTGACAATTGATAAAAAATAGTCTGATTCTATCAATAAAAATTGAGAGGACAGATGCAGGATTTGTTCTTACCTACAACTGCATGGTTTAAAAAATCTAATTATTAAAATAACTTGTGGCACTGTGTAAAAAATACCCATTTTCCTCACTTTTCCAGAAAGTCAAACCTTGATTTCATACTTCTGATGTTAGTTTTGCATTTCTCATGCATGCACAAAAGAAGCACAACCCACTGGCATTTTAACCCCATTAATTAATCATATATGATTTTTATCTGGGCTGGACATGTGTAGAGCTGTGCTTGTACATCTAAAGACTTCTTTTCATTTGTAAATCCATAGGCTCTACCCACAAGTTTATGGGAATGCACTTGTTAAACACCAACTCTACCTACAGACAAGTTACATTCAAATCGGTAGAGAGGTGTATTATTCTTGCTTTACAACATGACTTTCTATATACCCCCAGCCAAGGACGTATATCTAAGATTCTGCTAAGTCCCCCTCCCAACCGTTACCCTTTACTCTCATAATTTGGACAGTTTAGTTAGGCGGCAAATAAGTCTGCTGTGAGTTTTTAAGAACTTTTATTCATGAACACTAAATTCGGCTGTTGATATTGCTTGCGAGCAAGTATTTCAAGTTACACTTGCGTTGACGTCTACCGCGATAGTTGACAATCGGGATTATCGCCCCTTAATTTTGGTTAAAATCCATCGATTGAAATGACACAATTTTTTCCCCATCGTTTCATTTGAAGATTATGAGCTTGATTGTTACATAATTTTGTGTCTCATGTGTGGTAGCAAGCACGGTTTGTTTCACTATCCAGCTTTCTAGATATAATAAATCTTTGGTAGCGAATTTTTACTTCCGCTATCTCAACAGTCTTGTATTTTGTCAAAATTTAATTATTTATCCTGATAATTTAGTCACTAACGGATGATCGAAGACTCCTTTCGTTTAGAGAAATCAAAAAATCATGCGGGGACGCGATAATATAGAGAATGAAACACGTAGTGATGGTTTTTCTTAGGGCCGTTCAGAAAAGTAAAAAATACGTCATTTTGGACAAAATATCACGTGAATATGTAATCTAGATGACAGCCATTTTCGGCTGTTGTTGCAATACCTTTAAATCGTTTTTCAGTGATGACGACCATGACAAATATACCAACTGGACTTGTCAGAGCTTGATAAAAGCATTAAATTTTCTTCTTGATAATATTTTCGTCCGTTTCGGTAATACAGTATCTCGGCAAAAATAGGTATTCCTATGGGTACCAACTGCGCACCTCTCATAGCAGATTTATTTCTTTATTGCTACAAGTCACAATACATCGGCAAACGAATACCGAAGCAAGAACGAGGAAAGGGGAAATTCTAAGATCATAAATCCAAAATCACGGCAATTCACAGCAACACGAATTGAGACAGTAAGAAGACATAACAAACAAACAAAAATGAACACAATTCATGACCCAAATTCAAAAAGACCCTTCCAAACAGCATTTAATGGATATTTTCAACAATACATATAGATATTTGGACAATATTTTGGCTTTAAATAACCCTGAATTTTCTAAATTTACAGACGAATTTTATCCTGCCGAACTTACTTTAAATAAATCCAAAAGCAGCAGCGATCCTTTTTTTGATCTCGACATATCAATAAATCAAGGAATGTTTAACACTAAAGTTTATGATAAAATGGATGATTTCTCTTTCCCTATAGTTAATTTTTCCCATCTCGACGGCGATGTTCCGTTAGCCCCTTTTTACGGTGTCTACATTTTTCAACTTGTTCCATATGCACGAGTATGTAGTGATGTCTCTGACTTCAACGACCGAAATCTTTGTCTAACTAAAAAATTTCTGCATCAACTGTTTAGATATCATGAATTGATAAAAACATTGTCTAATTTTTTATAGATACATTGACTTATTAAGGAAATTTGGTTTCACATGCAGGGCTCTTATACAACTGGGCATTTCACATCCAAACTTCTATGGAAATATCATTTCCAAAGCGCATAAATTAAAAAATCGTCCTTTCAAACTTATTAATCCGTTGAACAAACTTTTCATATGAGATATAAATACAGCATTGTTGTTAAATCTTTGCTTCTGGTTTTTGTTGACAAAGATATTGATCAGCTCATAAATGCTTTACACCGTAAATAAATTAAAACAATTTCTCATATTGGCAGTATTTGACATTGCACAATATCATGTTCTTCTTAAATAATTGATGATGTTGTTATACGAAATCTATTTGGAAGTTTTTGATATCATACCGAGATATTTTAAATATCTTTTTTTTAGTTCACCTGGCTATGCCAGGGTGAGCTTTTGCCATCACTTGGCGTCCGTCGTCCGTCGTCTGTCGTCCGTCGTCCGTCGTCCGTCCGTCCGTCCGTCGTAAACTTTTCTTCAAAAATCTTCTCCTCTGTAACCACCGGGCCAATTCAATCCAAACTTGGACTGGGTCATCACCAGGGTATGAAGTTTAAAAAATTAGTCCGAGGACCAAACAACATGGCCGCTGTTACTAAAAAAAGAACATAGGGGTAAATTGCTGTTTTTTTGCAATTAACTTCAAAACCGTTGCAGATATCAAAAATCTGACAGAAGTAGAATTGTTCAGAATGACGTGATCTATCTACCCTGCAATTTTGAAGAAAATCGGAAAAACCGTCTTAGAGTTATAGCCATTTTTCCGTAAAATTTTCAAAATTTATGCATTTTTTATTTTTTATTTCAAAAACTGTAACAGATAGAGGTAAAGTGTAAATTTGAAAAATGTTCAGCATATCAAGATCTACATACTCTGAAATTTTGAAGAAAATCCAACTGCCTGTGTTGTAGTTATTGACTTTTTTTCACCAAAAAAATAAAATTTTTCAATGCCATATGGTTATGGGTTATTTCCCTTTAAATTCTGCTTTCAAATCTTCTTTTGTTTACTTTTCTCTTTTAAGTTTTAGAGAAATTCCCTGTTATCACTTTATTAGAAATAATTATTTGTTACATAATCAAGAGCAAAAAAGTGTTTGTGTACAAATTTTTACATTTTTTGCAAAAATACTTTCATAAACTATACTTATTTCAGAAAAAAAGTTATTATTGAAGTTGCATCTATGCTTCAATGTCTGTATAACATTATAGCTGACCTGCATGGCTCTGCCATGGTGATCTTCTTGCCTTCAGTGGTCTGTCCATCATAACCTTTTCATTCAAACATCATTTTCTCTGAAACAATTGGGCCAATTGGAACCAAACTTGGGCACAATGGTCCTTAGGTGGCCCCATTAAAAAAGTGTCTGGCAAGTCTGTATCATATCCAAGATGGCCGCCAGCAGGGAACGCGGTTTAACATTGGACCCTATGGGAAAGCATTCAAAGATCTTCTCTGAAACTACTGTGCCAATTAGAACCAAACTTGGTCACAATAGTCCTTCGGTGGTCCCCTTTGAAAAATTTGTCTGGCAAGTCTGCACGTCATCCAAGATGGCCGCCAGCGGGGAACTTTGTCCAAACTTAGACAATATTGCAAAAATCTTCTCCTCTGAAAATACTGGGCTAATTGGAACCAAACTTAGTCAAAATGGTCCATAGGTGGCCCCTTTTAAAAAATGTGTTCAGCAAGTCCACATCATATATCCTAGATGGCCGCAAGGAGGGTACATGTTTTTAACATTGGACCCTATAGGGAAACATATTCAAAGATCTTCTCTTCTGAAAGGTCATGGCCAATTGGAATCATACTTAGTCACAATGGTCCTTACTTGGTCCCCTTCATAAAATGTGTCTGGATGTCCCCATAGCATCCAAGGTGGCAGTCAGCGGGGAACATTGTTTAACCTTAGACCCCATGGGAAATCATTTAAAGATCTGCTCTGAAAATACTATGCCAGTTAAACCAAAGTGAGGCACAATGATCCTTACATGGTCTTCTTCAAGAAAGGTGACAGTTGGTCTACGCCCCATCAAAAATAGCTGCCAGTTTGGAACATAGTTTAATTTTGGATCATACAACATCAGCAAACTTCAAAATGAGACCCTTAAACATTAATAAACATCAGCAAACTTCAAAATGAGACCCTTAAACATTAATAAACAAATTTGAAAATGAGAACCTTAAACGTTGTGATTATTTTGACTTATTGTGTCAGCCATGACCCAGGTGAGCGATACAGGCTCTTGAGAGCCTCTTGTTCAGTTTGTCCATTATAGATTAAAATTCAATAGCACGAAAGCAGCTACTGTTAATGTGGATTGCATAGTCAATAAGGAATACTACTGTTTAAAATTAATTAACACCATAAAACACATTTCAATAAAAATTCAAATACATGCAGCTGCATTCAATGGTAACACAATCTTGTTCGTTAATTTTATTCATTGAAGGGTTGTCCCCACCCAGCTGATGCCCATGTTGCACGGACGAATAAAGACACACATATACAACACTACGATCGATGTCACCTGTAAAAACCTGTACATATAGTGAAGCTTCGATCGCTCAAAATGCAATGGCTTACACCATGGGTGTTTCACACAAAACTGTAGTCAATAAATGTTATGTTTCCAATATAATTTCAACTTGATAGTTTGAACTACCCTTTAACTCGAGCTATCTTCATCAATCCCTTCCAATATGTTGGAACAATGGAAGTGACGTTAATCCTATTGTAATAGTTCATGACTTGCTCTGATTATAGTATGTGAAATTGTCTGATGTACTCCATCATGTTGAATTCAACATAATTTTCATTAATTTCATTATTTGACACAAAGTTTAGCAAATGATGTAAGATTTGTACAAGTTATAATTGATTGTTGGGGTAATTCTATACAAATTATAATTTTTACATAACATATATAAAGAATTAGCATGACATACTTAAATTTTTTTTTACCCATCCATTTTTTACAATAAGGTTAGAAATAAAACGGACCATCCACCTCGGTTGATAAATGTCTAACTGGAGGAGATATTAAGAGCTTTATCTTTGAACTAAATTTTGATTTTGTTGATATTTGATTAACTAGTTTTATAACCATGTCATCATTCAAAACATCGAGAAAATTCATTAAAATAATAAAATATAACCAGTGAATAATTTGAAACTGCACAATACCTAACCGTTGTCAAAATATTATGACTGAAAATGGATTGTATTTATTGAATATTTCCGTACTTGTTATGAAACATTTCATTTTGATTTATCGAAGATAAAACCTTTTTTCATAAATTGATGGAAAAAAATGTAAAATTGAAAACAAGCTTTTAATTATTGAGATGCGTTGATTTCTTAACTATATCATTCTCAATTGAAAAGTTTTACTGACTTTTACGCAGTTATTTCCTTTAGGTTTTGGGTACCCCCTTAAAGTAACTCCGCTTTTCAGAATAAAATATACCCACAAACAAGTAGATGTTTCCCCGAATTACACTACAACATAAAAACAACGGCAATATAGAATACTGAAGTATCAAAGAATGTAGTTATTACAAAAATGAAAGTCCAGGGACATGCCAAAAACAAGAATGCAGAGAAACAAAGCCATGATACAGCTACAAAGCACTGAAATAAAAAAAAAACAATGTTCAAATATTCTAAGTGACTTGTGTAGTATGAATTCAAAAAAAAAAAACTAAGAGTGACATTGTTTTATTGAAATCCATTTTTTTTTTTGCCTCGAAGATAACATTTACCATAAGTTGATGAATTCAAACCATGCATAGTTAAAAATATTATTTGATTATATGAATTATATGGCTTCTTAACTTCAAAGATGAAAGTATCAAATAAAATGCTCAAGACCTGAAAAGGTTCTATTGCTCAGAAAACCTTAATACAAATGATAAGTTTGACCTCCTTGACCCGCAACATTTTGTTCTTAACTACCGATAAAATTTTCATTAATTTGAATGGTTTCTTTCATGCCTATTTATGCGTAGAATCTCTTCATAAACATTAATTTCTCTTACGAATCTTTGCCAACCTCTGCGATAACACTTTAACGAATGATTCGCGAGTGTTTTACGATAAGTTAAGAGTACGAGCTTACGGATAAATGCGAATAATATATGCGAATCAAGGAAGACGATATTTTGAAAACAAAAATGTTGTAAGAGCGATACTAATTAGGACGATTTGGCCCTGATTAACAAATCGTTTTCGATTTTTATAAATATTTTTTTGTGGAGGGGCTGCATTTACTCGTATAAATATCAGTCAAGACAACTTTTCTTCATTTGAGCTTAATTGAGGCCAGACATGTGTTACAATGTAGTTCTGTATCAAAACGTTTTCGTTTCTTTTTCAATTGAAAAAAGAAAAAAATCTACCTATTCGTCCTCCCGTGAGGAGGTGGACTCGTAAAACATGCGAAAATATTTGTATTTATACGTAATACACTTTCACATCAGTTTTGAACATTCTTTAAGTAATCAAATATGTTTTTTAAATGCTTCTGTGGATTCGTGATCCGCAAATTCATTCCATATTCGTAATGACTAACAAATTGGTTTGCGACTCCAGCTCATTTACAAAAAGAATATCAATAGAGAGATTTGTGGCATATTTAAATACCACTTTCGGGGTCAAGCAATGGCGAAAAGTTGTAAAATTAATTCGTCATACAGGGTTTTATTCTAAAATCAAACAATATACACAACTAGTCATTGTTTTCAGCCATCTTGTGAAAAACTTAGTTGCTGCAGGATTAAAGACATAGGCAGAGTATCGTCCAAAAACTCAGTAATAAATGATACTTGTTTGTCCAGTTTTGCAATGAATCTTGATATCAAATTCAATTACAATGAAGTGCCATGCTGTATTCATGAAAACTAACTTTTTAAGGTAAAAATAAATTAGTTATAAAATGCAAAAGACGTGAGAATTCTAGCATTTTGTAATTAGATAAAATAGTGTATAATGTTTTAAGTCCATTCGAATGATTTCAAAATACTATATAAATAAATCTGTACGAAATGTATTTCCTTTTTTCATATTAGTTTTCAGCATTCCACAAAAAATGCGATTAAAGCCGTCCAAGATACACTTCAGTCAAAACCGGATATCTCCCAAGTTCGGGGAAAATACAGATCATGCTGAAAAATATATTGGAGAAACATTGGATGAAATTTTGCAAGGACAGGTTGATATTGAAGAGATTCCTAGAATATCAGTGTTTAAACGAGATGGTGATTGGTACACCGTAAATAATCGCAGATTGTGGATATTCAAACGATTAGAAGAACGGTACGTTCTCCATGACATAGAGGTAGTTAGACTAGATACCAAACCGAATGGGTTAAAAATCACTACAGAGAGTGGTGGATTCTTTATCAGTTTTAACGGGAATCAAGATCCAGGTGGAAGCTACTGGCAGACTTTTGACGGATCTCGGGTAAAAAAAATTATAAAGAGTCTTGAAATAAGCTTACAGTTAACAATGAAAGGATATAGAGTAAATGTACAAGTATTTAATTTGTGGATAATTGACACAAAGTTTCATTTAAAAAAAAATAAATACCTACTTTTTTATTTTACAAACATCAACAATTTGCTTTTAAAAGAAAGGAGATTTATCTTAATTACATTTATTATCTAAACCTGGCTTCTGAAAAAAATGGCAGTAGAATACCGAAGGAACAAATGAATGTACAAAAAATCGAAGTCTAAAGACATTGCTAAAACGAGAACACAATGCCGTTACACAGGTACAGAGCACAAACAACAAACACAACATTAAAAATAGTAATGGTGCATTACATGATACCCCGCCACGTTTCACAAAATTTCAAAGTTTAAAGAGGCATACCTCTTCCAGATCCCTGTGTACTGCTGAAGCCAAAATTATACTTGGCCTGTGTTTTGTGGTAAACAACTTACATAACAAATTAAAAGACAGTATGTTATTTCATTTACAAGTTATCAGTTGGAAACCCTAAAATTTGCAAAATTTCAAAGTTTCAAGAAGCATAACTCCAGAACCCCTTAGACATCTGAACCAAAAATCGAACTTGATCTGAAATTTGTGGCAAACAAGTTATTTACCAAGTTTGAAGACAATATAATATTTCATTCACAAGTTATCAGTTGGAAACTTTAAATTAGCAAATTTTCAAAGTTTCAAGGGGCATAACTCCAGAACCCTTTGGACCTCTGAACCCGAAATCGAACGTGGCCTGAGTTTTGTGGTAAACATGTTGCATACCAAGTTTGAAGACAATATATTATTTTGTTCACAAGTTATGAGTTGGAAACCCTAAAATTCGCAAAATTTCCAAATTTCAAGGGGCATAACTCTAGAACCCCTTAGAATTCTGAACCCGAAATCGAACTTGGCCTGGGTTTGTGGTAAACCAAGTTTGAAGACCTTGTGTTATTTCGTTCACAAGTTATCAGTCGGAAACCTTCGGGGCACAGACAGACGGACGGACGGACGGACACACGACTGAGGGTATCACATAATACCTCGCCACTACGTGTGGCGGGGTATAAAAACCAAGGCGCTCACAGTGCCAAACTCTGTGAAAGTGAGAGTGACATCAGGTGCTCCGGAAGGGTAGGCATATCCTGCTCTTTTAAAAGTGTTTTTTAAGTGAGTCAATCTAGGAAAATGTCAAAATGTCACACTGTAAGTGAGTCAATCTTGGAAAATATCAAAATGTCACACTGTAAGTGAGTCAATCTAGGAAAATGTCATAATCGGTAGTCAATCCGTGAAGAGGCTAATCTAGCTAAAAATATCCGCTTTCATTTGGGATACTGACACGTGATATCTTTCAGTGATGTTATAGTGATAGCCATAGAATTTCTTGAGGGATGAAATGAAGTAAGGTTGAACAAATCCCTTTCTAATTAGCCTTTGGGACAGTGTTCAAATATACTGTACAAACTACATGCTCGACAGTAACGAATCATCTGTGAAATGTACAATCAGTAAGGTTGAGAGGTTGGTATATTGCTGCTAAAAAAAGGAAGGTTCACAACTTGGGAAGTTAAAATTACACGCTTGTCATATAGCTTAGATTTCAAACGTCCATCTTCGTCAATATACAACAAAAGATCATTAATATACAAAATGTTTTGTTTCAAATTGTGTTGATTTCTGTTGGAGTATATATCTTCTTTGTCGTAGAACAGATGACAGAATTCGAAAGAGCTTTCTTCACGCATGCAAAAAATCCTTGTCTATTCAAAGAGAGTTCGCATTCTGCGTTTCTCAACATTCATTACTAAATACGGGGTTTTTGTGTTTTAGAAATTGGTATGTAATTTTCTTTGAAGATTTATGTAAAAGACCAACTCTTGTAACAAATTTTTTTGTTCAACGTTAGACGATTCAGCATAGTCTTAAATTGAAATTATTTTTGTCTGTACAAGCAAATTTATTTCTAGATTGTTGTGATATAAGGCGTTTTCAATTGTTTTTGTAAACAGATAGCGACCGATCCATTCCTGCAAAGGACAAAGACTGAGAATTATTTGGATAAAAACGATTTGCCTTCATCGGGATCCTGTTCACCGTCCACTCCTACAGATGGATTTCCTTTTGGATCCACGTCATCTTCGGGTCCAACATTACTAGGTACGTGGTCATCTACAACTTCAACCCATCCACCTTCTTTTGAATCGTTCACATCAGTTTACAAAAATGAGATATGATGGAAATTAAAAACTCAATACTTATCTGTGAGAGAACAAAGTTATGAACTTACAATATATTTTATCTTAAAGATGGCAATTTTTGTACATGATCGTGTTCTATAGCTAACTAAAGATAAGATGAAAAATTGCATGAACATATTGTTAGACATAACTAGGTTGACAAAAAGACTTGTATGCTCTCTTTACATTTAAGTTATGGTGTACTCCTGCATGAGATAATTTCTCATATGAATACACTTTTATACTAGTACTTTTTCAATATTTTTTTCAGTTTCAAAATGTTGTTCTGTTCCTTTGTTTAAGTGCTAACATCTCATGATTTGATATGCCAATTTTTTTTTTACTATTGACTAGCTCAGTATCCTGTGGTTGTTTATATGTTGTGATTATTGTCTTCTGTTAAAGTTTTTGTCGGGCAATGGACGACGGTAATTGTAAGAACTCTTTGCCAGATAATTTTATGTTTTGGGACGATCCAGCATCCATGGGGTAATAAAAAATGGTTGTAGCGTTGCTCGACAATGAATTTCGCTCAAACCTGTGGTAGGGGACCGTCTTGAAATCACTATGAGTTATAAACAAAGCTCAATGTTTAAGGCCTTGTGGTGATCCAAGATGAACAAAAACAATAAGTTGTTTTACCGTGTATTTGTACAGACTTTGTCTATTGTGCATCTCAATTTCTTTTATATCAAAATGTGAATACGTCTGCCTTGGCGTCACTCGAAAATTTTAGCTAAGGACTTCAGAAAGTTTGGATACCAATTAACCAATTTATTATATAGAGGGCGGGGAAAGATTGAAATTTCTTAGTGAAATAAAAGTGATAATTAACTGTGAAATTATTTTCCATAATTTCACTCTAGGAAATAACTAAATACCGAAGTCACTGTGAATTTACTTTCTGCATATGCGCATTTCGACAACTTATGTCTCATCAGTGCAGATAAAATCTAAAAGTTTGGAAGACCATAAACNCAAAGATGTTTAAAACTGATAGAGAACAAATAACCAAAGTGATCTAAATTTACAGCCAAAATCAGCTAAGGACAGAGCTTTGCATGAGGGAGATACTCCTCAGTTTTCAATACAATTTACAAAATTTTAGATATTGGAAAGTTTCAGGAAGTGACGTCACAATAGACGTCGTCAACGTTGTTGTTAAGTAAACGTCTCAGCGGATTAACATGGAAAACGTAGTTCATGAAAAGAATCTTAAATTAAACCATTAAATATGCGAGAACTGATGTATATAATAAAAATAATAACTAATCCGAGATTCTGATTATCGAAAATATTCAACTCATATTCAACTACGCACATTTGTGAATTACTGCGTTGTTCGATCATTCGTTGAATATTTTGCGATAATCAGAATCTCGGATTAGTTATAGTATAATTAACCTATCGCCAGTGTCGTTTGTCTTTTGTCTTTTATTTTTGTTTTTCTTGTAAAGTTCCCTTGTGACTTGTCACATGTAATTGTGATTTTTATCCATTGCAGGTGTTTTCTGTTATTTTTTTATTCAACTGGTTTATTATTTGCTTGAAAATTAAAAGATATTTTTTCTTCATTTTGAATTTCATTTTGCGTTTACTTTTACGACATTTTGATTTACAGAGGAAGCAAACATTTTACTTTTAATTTCATTAAATAACTTGCTTAAAATTCAAATAACGGATAAAATCTTCTAAAATGTTGAAAAGAAAGTTCTATGACCCCATCTGTTTTTCTCGTAACACTGTCGATTAAGTGTGCAGGATTGGACAAAATAAGATGGTGGACGATATCTGTCAAACGCAGGAAGGCATGAAAAATATCCATTTTCTTTGTGTATTCGATGTTCTTTGATTGAAATAGAATAAGTTTTCTGTTTGTGACATTGCTGGTGTGAAGGACAAATTGTTTACGGCATTGTATCAACGAATTTAGTTCGAAGCAGTTGGTGGTATGTATTTTCTTCTTTCAACATATTCTAAGACCTTTATTCCTAGATGAAATATTTGCATTAAATTTTATTAACCCCGATTGCTTTGTTTACTCATGAGCAATATTTACAAATATATCCCAAGTTAAATATTTGTTTATGTGCATTATAGGAAATGTAGTTTATGGTCAAAATTGTGCAATTCGTTTCAGAATTGGACTTAAAAGATCGATTAAAATCAGATTAGTGGTTTCTTTTAAGTTCCCTTGCATTACCCTTACATTTTGCATAATTTTGTGAAATTTCAATACAAACTTACGTAATAATTATCCCAAAGAGAGAAATATCTAGTCCTCTGTCCGCTGCGGATAGAAAGAAAAGTAAATGTTAGCATATTTGAATAGGCCAATGTAACCGAAACTTTGATTTCGATCATTGTGATACTAAAGGCTTGTTCACTTTGTGCCCGTTCTGTTGCCGTTAGGTTATCAAACTTGGTATATGTATATGGTGCATTGAAAGCTTCCATTTTGACCTTGAAAGATAAAGCTAAAAGAAAGAAAAGAAAAAAGAGAAATTTGTGCGACCGAAAATTCCAATCCTGAACCAAATTCGATGTCCAATCCTGCACAATTTTCGTCAAAAAGTTACAATTATTATTCTAATTTCGAATCAATACTACATAAATTTGATCAAATATAGGCGACAGAACAATTTTTTTTAAACCA
>MJUU01053677.1:25781-35897 GCA_002080025.1 Modiolus philippinarum
TCTCATCAGTGCAGATAAAAACCAAAACATTTGGAAGTCCATTAACCAAAACACATGAACGTTTTATTTTTGATACAAATTTGTAATTTTAGTTGAAACATATTTTAATATTTTGACATTTTTATATAGATCAATTAACAAGGTAGCTTTTAATGGATTTTCACCACCGTTTCAATATTTTACCGAGATGTTGTCACGCTCACTTAAGAAAAATCATAAACACCTAATGATACCTATACTTGACTAATCTAATACACCCTATAGGATCACTGTACCCGATAAAATGAGTGTTGGTCAACTGGTGCATTGTTGGTGTGCAATAAACAAGATTTTCATGGATGAACTTCATCTTTAACTGCAAAAAAAACATACTTATCAGAATTTTGTCCGTATATTTTTTCTAAAATAACTTCATTATCATGTGTTCTTTAAACTTACGCTTTCTCGTGCAGGAATGATAAGAGTAAATGGATATAAATTAAGATATTGTCAGTCACAGCCGAATTTCTTTTTAAATTTAACATTTCTCGTGGTAATTTCAAAAATTATTCTGTGTCTTTTTCACCAAAAACGGGATCAAACGATGATATATGATGATCTCAAGCTGTCATATACAGAAATTAAATGTACGATGTAGGGCGTAGCATTGCGGTAGATTTTTGTAGCTGTACGCAGCGTTTTTCTGTAGGTCACTTTTTTCGGATTGTTGGAGTGCAACATTTTTTTTACTGTACGCATTACTGTAGTGAAACTATACGTAAGTTGGACTCAATGTATTACGAAAACGGTTGTTTCATTCTTCATAATTGGGAAAAGATGGATTTTCTCTTCATCTGTTTCAATTAAAAGACACCCACATTTAAATAAATATATTTTCAATCGCTATTCAAACATATACGACTTTAAGATTGCGTTGGTGTGTTTTAGACTGACGGTTTGGTTCCTACTTACTTTTCTTACTTAGTCATTCTATTTGATAGGGGAAATAGCCGTTTATATCATACTTATTAGTTCGTGCACACGCTATGTGTCCTCGCTACTAGATACAGTTGACTGGAAAATAGCACTTCACTTTTCTATCATCTTTTGAATTAGGATTCCGGCCATATATGATACTGATAAGATCACCCTATAGGATCACTGTACCCGATAAAATTATTGCTGGTCAGGTGCATAGCGCATCGTTGGTGTGCAATAAACAAGATATGCATGAATGCACTTCAACTGCTGAAAATACATAGTTATCTGAATCTTTTTCCCCAAAATTACTTCAATATCATATGCCCTTTAAGCTTACGCTTTCTCGTGCAGGAATGATGAGTTCAAATGGATATAAATGCAGATATTGTCAGTCACGACCGAACTTCTTTATAAATTTACTCTTTCTTGTGGTAATTTCAAACGTTTTACAATGCTTTCCCCTAGAAGACTGTCCAAAGATAGCATATGATGATTCCAAGCTGCCATTAACAGGACTTGAATATAAGTTTTAGGGTGTAGCACTGGAAGCGATTTTTGTATCTGTACGCAGCGTTTTACTGTAGATCATACTTTTAGTGCAACACTCTTTTTTACTCTACGCATGGATGTTGTGAAGCTATACGCATAGTTTGTCTAAAAGTATTACGGGAATGGTTGTTTTCTGCTTCATAATGGAAAAGGATAGATTTTTCAATTTGAGGATCTACAGAGTCAAAATATAGTCATTTTAATCTTGATGTTGAAATCGGTGAAAATATTCTTAAGTTATATAAATGCAAATATTTAACATAAATACTTCATTTTTTTCCCAAGTCACTGACAGTGGAAGGGAGATTTGGAACTGATCGATTCCGTCGTCAGTTGGGATTAACAGTTTTGTCGAAGTAAACAGTTTTATGTTATCTGAAAATACAAAAATACCCCACAAGTTGCATAATGTCCTAAACAGTAAATTTTAATAGTTGCACACGTGTTTCAAGAAGTAACCTTTCATCAATAGCATTAAAATCAAATAATATGAAGAGCCATAATCCAAAAATAGTCAGAAAGAAGTATTCATTACCGAAAATATCGAAATAGAAGACCAAATCCAGTACCAAGGACATCCACCGAGTGCAATACATGGAATGAAACCTTTGTAGTTTTAAGATAAAAACAATAAAATTTCCATAAAACTGGAATTAATTTTTTTCATTTCAGACAAGTCTGACTACTGGACTTGTGAATTTTTTATGGAACCTCTGGTTCAGCAGCAGTGACAACGACTCGAGTGGTTTTAAAAAAATGCATAAAAAATAGTCATTTTGCATAATTGTTTTGAACGTATAAATTTGATTTGAAATGGACTATGTTTTAGTCACATCAAATAAAAAACAAATAGTCGGTCCCTTATGTCTCTCCTAAATTTATGAAAAAAATGACCTATTCCTTTCATTCAACTTCGGTCCTAGTCGGAAAAACAAAATTGCCGCTACCGACAATGCAATAAATGGGTAAAGATTTTCAGGTTCTCACTTTTTTATGTTATCATATGAAATCTGGCATGCAGGTGCAAATGTATTTAAGCAGAATTGCTATTTTAGGCGTGAAGATTGTTCCGATAATGTTGGGTAATTTCCAGAATATCCTCAAATGTTTGCCAAAATCACGTAAGGTGGTCTCTGGTAGATGTAAGTATATATTAAAACTAAAATTAATATTTGCCAAACTTGTATGATTTCTGACTTATCAACAGTCAGACATGACTGTAAATAGCCTTTTGTGTCAATTTAAAACAGTGTTTTAGAAGATGGTACGAAATGTCATAAATTTTTCCTCAATTTTCGCGTTTCCCGAGCGCTAGAATATTTTACAGACTCTTATTAAGAGGTCAACTTTTCCGGTTTCACATGCTCCTTTTTCAGTGATTCCTGCTTCACAATCGACATCTTTTCCCGTTTTTACGTGCACTTTTTTGCCACGATCCCGTTAACCGCCTACTTAAAAATGCCTACCCCGCAATAAAGCAGCGTTCGAGAAATATCTACATATCACACACAACTTGTGTATATCTAACGAACCTTTTCAGCTGACGTTGGTCTAGCTTGTGTAAAACTTATCAATAACAGGTTGGCGAAATTGGTGAAATTTTGAGCATTTTCAAAAATTTCCGACGCAACCAACATTTAAAAACGCAAGCGAACGTGTTTCAATCATGTTTGTAACGTGTTCAGAATTATGTAACGCACATAAGAGTACTTGCGAAAATATTTAACACGTTAGCACTATGCATTATAGTATGACAGACATAAACTAAATGATATTCGAGCAAAAAAGAAAAATTATGAGGGCACAACATATGTGGTATCTGCATCCGTCAATGAGTAAATATGCAAACTTTTTACGCACATGTATATGGTATACATGTGCATGTAACTACTTGACGGACATTCGCCAAAATGAGAATTACAGGGATACAGAGATGAACACTCATCCCCGCCATTGGTCTAGTGAATTCTATATCTTGTTTGCATTGTTACAAATAAATAATTTAATATAATATGAATTTCAATTTGCCGTAAATATGTTCTGCGTTAAATAAAAAGGCTTTATCCTCAGTAATGAACGCAAAATTGAAATAATCATCTTTAGTAGACCAATAGGTAGTAAAAGTGCGACACATTTGAATAAATCTATCACTTTTAATAAGTAGAAATAAATATATGAATAGTGAAAATGCGTACAGTAAAATATCACTGCACAACAACCATGCGTACTGTTTCACTCCAACAATGTAACAGAAGTGACCTACAGAATTTCTTTGCGTACAGTGGAAAAAATCGTTCTGTTGGTTGCAATTTGGGTTATTTTCAAACGTCCTTTTCACAAAAGAAAAAGAATACACTGTTTCACTACTGGAGTACATTTAAAATCATGAAAATGCGGTTAAAGTGTTCAAATAAGGCTCAAAAGTAGTCAAATCAATCAAAAAATTGACAGCCTTTTAGAATATCTCCTTCTACATCACGCAATGCTATCACTATTGAAAATTTAAAAACGGAAAACATATCTAGATACAACAAGTATTAGCTCTCCAAAAAGCTAGTCAGACGTCAGCATTCTTTTACCCAGACAATAAAAGGTATATTTTGTTTGATGATTTGCCAGAATTTCCTAGATTAATATTCCTAACGGTGACCAAACAAAACTCAAAATGTAATTCAGTAATTGCGGTTCTCCTGATCTATAAGAAGGACATACTTAACAAACGGACTCGTTTCTTTGTCTTTTATTCCGACAAAACCAGTATAATAACTTTCCTAAATGTTAGTGCAGAAACTAATGGGTATTTATTATATACAAACGCGAGAGCCTGAAGTTTTAAGCCAACATGAATATCATATTATTGATTTTTGTGACTGCATGACAGGAGGCGTGGCCTAAAAAAGAAACCGCGTAATTTTCATTCATAATTTGCCTGTAAGTTGGCGGGAAATGTTTACATCAATTTATACACAAAAAGTTTAGACGTGCAGTACACACCAGATAAAACTGAATCGCAGAAAAATCAATAACTGAAAATTACGATCATAAGTGTTGATTTACTAATCTGCAATGATATTGTCATAAGCTTATATCAATCAAATGAACACTTCATTGACCGCTTTACCGAAATGCAATGCGAACATAAACACCATACCGGATGTGCTTTCCTGATTCTAATACTGTCTGAAGCCGTGACGTCAGACAATAATGCAATCATTTCTCGAAAAATTAACTCCAATTGGTGCTTAAAAAGGTACTTAATTTCGAAGTAAAGATGCAGTTCATTCATGCATATCTTGTTTATTGCACACCAACAATGCGCCAGTTGACCAACAATCATTTTATCGGGTACAGTGATCCTATAGGGTGTAATAGGGGAAAAAATAAGAAATAGAAATGCACTGTAATTCATTTAAGGTTGCTATAAGTTATATCAATATTTAGACATCAGTTTGAGATTTTGTTTACTTGAGACATTTGGTGTTTCGAAAAAACGTCTGTATAAAACAACAGCAGTAGAAAACCGAAGGAACAAATAAGTAGTATTTATAAAAATCGAAGTCCAAAGACATGGCCAAAATAAGAATACAGAAACAATGACGTTAGGCAGCTACATATAACACAGAAATAAAAACACAACTTTCAAAAACAAAGCACTATCAGTGAGAACTCCCATGAAACTGAGAGTGACATCGGGTACTCCGGAAGGGTCTGTTAACAGTACCCATCACACGGACAGCGAGGCATATTTGTTATGAAAGGTCTGTTAGGTAGCTGATTGGTTAATGTCATGGTTAATGACTTGGTCAAATATTTCACTCGCGGATATGAATGAATTGCAGTTCTCTGAATGAACATCTATTTTTGAAAAGGTGAAATTGAATCTGTTCAGCATTACATTTTCATTGTAATAGATACCATGTTAGTAGACAAGATATGTTAACCTCTCTGAGGAACATGGTACATAAATATTTTAATTGACACATTCAAATCTTCTTACTTATTGATCCACTTATCTATCAAAGGAACAAAATTGTGAATTTTTGGAATCTTTCAAAATTTTATCATTTAAAGAAAGCGATTTAGTTCTTGAGTCATAATGTCTCATACAAATGCTTTTTGACTCTTTCAAAATTTTATAATATTTAAATATTGATTTACTTAATATTTCATGTAAGATTCTTCTTTATTTTTATATTTTTCCTGTACACTCTTTCAACATTTTTTCTCTATATAGTATTTATGTTAGATTTCTTATATATTTTTAAGCATGTAATTTATTGTACGATCACATTGTATGTAATTCATATATAAGCATTGCTATGCTTGTTTCTGAATCGTATTTGTTATTGTAATTCATTAATGTATAACATTCTGTATGTTTTTTTTTCTCAAATGAAATTATAGTATAACTAATCGACCGTGATGAATATCAATAATATTAATGTCACGAGTACCGAACAACGCAGGATTAAACGAGTTTTGGAACTTGTTCCAAAACGAGTTTAATCCTTTGCGTTGTTCGACACGAGTGACATTATTATTGATATTCATCACGGTTGATTAGTTATACTTATTATTATATAGATTTTCAAATCTTTAGACAGATTTTTGATGCAATGTTATGGGGATTATCTTTTTAATATCAATGCGCCATGTGTTTTCATTGACGATAATTATCTGACGTCATTTCCTAGAGTGAAAATAAATTGTTTATTTCACTGAGTGAAAATATGAGATTTATTTCATTGAGAAAACTCGATAAATCACCGCTATCTATATAATAATAGGTTTTAACTAATGTATTGTTGTATTGATTTTTTTTTTATTATTTTTTTTTTCTTTTTGCATAATGATGAAACTTTTTCTGGTCTTTTGTTCCAACATAAAAGTTGTATTGATGACCTTTTGATTATTTGTTATCGATGGGCTTTTACACGTTTTGGACCTCCAGGTGTTTTGGTTTTTATCTGCACTGATGAGACATTTCGACATGTTGTCGAAATGCGCATATGCAGAAAATAAATTAACAGCAACTATTTTTTACATCTAAGTAAATAAAGAATGTAAAGAATTTATCTAAAGTATTGAAATTTATTTTCCTTCCTCCAAACAATGGTACTCAAACTTGTACGACAATGTAGCCTTTTCTATGTATATTCAATGTATAACACATTGTTTTAACATTCTACAAATAAAATATATGTTTGACATTTCAGGTTGTAATTACCAAATTGCATACAAACACTTGATCATCAAAAAATAATGCTAAATCAAATTTAAAAAATCAAGTGCTGAATTTTGAAGTTCATAAATATAAAAATATTCTTTGCAAATATCTGTAAATCCTTGCAGTAACTTCTGTATTTTGTTGTTTGATAGATATAAACGTAAGGAAATGATATCTCTACAGAGATACAGCAAAATTCGAAACACCTGCGCGTTTCATACAACGGTCTAATCAAACAATGTGCACGATTTGGGTGTTATCTGTCAATCAATCGTACGCCGATCATATGCATTTTAATTGACATTCACCTATCGAATAAAAGGCGTTAATCTGTACGTCAATCAATTATCTGTTTTAAAGGGAAAATTCGCAAGAAATAAAAATTGATAGTATTTTCCTGTTTAATAAATGGGCACGTATACATGTATATTATTGTTTTATTCAAATAGATAAGTCCATGCATCAGATCGATATTTCAGTACATATAATATGTCTATTTCATTGTTGAGTTAAGATTGCTCACTCGTTTGTGTCAGATTTCGGAACTTCTCTGATTTTCTCCATTCAATGGCTTAAAGAATTTTGAATACGGCCCCCACATTTTATTTTATGAATGTCTTCTATAAAATTCTTGATATGACTTCCAAGCTTTTAAACAAAAAAAAACAAAAAAACAAAAAATAGTCCTAATGTTAAATTAAGGAAAAATCCAGAGAACTCCATCTTCAGTCAAATTTTTAATGTCTTGTAACTCGGTTAAAAGCACACGGACCAATAAATTTCTTTTTACCATTTCATTTAGTCTTCAATGCCGAATATGTTTCAAGAAATTCTTGATATAAACAACATCGAGAGCGAGTCTCCTGTTTCATTTGTTCAGATGACGGTTAATCGTGGCAAAAACATTGTCAATGCATGTAACGTAAGCAGTTTGTTTACATCAACCGACCGCTTTATAAATATTTCATGCACTAAGGGCATTTTTGTCGAAGAAGAACGGCAATACGTTCATTCATTTTTTTTTTGGGGGGGGGGGGGGTGTCATTGCACATTACAGACATGTATACATTTGTACTAGTATTGCTTGTGTTCATTTACTCCCACATTTTAAATTATTTTGTAAAATATTCATACTTCTGCTTTGAAAAAACGACATGTTACGAGGATTCCGGTGAAGTTCAGGAAAGAAATGTTCCAGTTGATGTCCTGTTATCATTTGTCAATTTTTGCCTTAATTCTACCCAAAATAGAAACATATTTTTTAAATGGGCTTCCAATTTTTGGAACCTCCTCTGGATCCGCTAATGTGCCAAATTACTGTTACAATAAGGATCAAAAATAAAACTGAATGAAACAAAAAATCGTACCCTTATTTCTTTATGATCATTTTTTATTATTTTTTTTTTCTAATTGTACAACCATGTCAATATTTCAATTTAATTAAGCTTTCTGATAGTGCACACTGTAAGAAGAGGCAAATAGAAACGTATGAAATACATAACTTGGCAAACAAAACAGAGTGGATGGTTACACATAAATACACAATTTTGATAAATTTAAGTTCAAGCAAGTTAACAAAGAAAAACTGAAAAACTCGTCAATCATCATGTCAAATCACATCTCGGTTATAAGTATTTAAACGGCTTTGAATAACAGTCATATCGAGTAGACCGAATTATGCTGAGTGTGTTCTATATTCTGTGCTATATGGATTATTGCGGAATTTTGAACTGAAAGGATAATACAATTCTTTTTCAAAGTGCAATGGGGATATCTACGTAAGGAGTAGTAAAAAGGTGACAATTATAATACATATAAAGAAATGAAGTCTTTAAACATGGATATATTTCTCCAGAGAAGTAAGATTTAAAGATTTTCATATACATACAATGTTATGTCTGAGGTATATGCCAAACAAGATGTTTTGGAAGGGATTAACAGAAACAGGGAAACGTATTACACCGTTTTGTATGGATGATTTTACGTATCTTTCCGTGTCCATTCTACATATGTCGTATGTGTACATTCTACAACTTCTTGTTTTGTTTTGTGTGTATTTTATTTTTTTCTATTTTTTTATTGTTTTGTTTGTTTATTTGGTTACTTTTCTTTGTTTTTTGTTTTTATTCTTTCATTTTTTGTGTGTGTGGTTTTTTTTTTGCTTTTTTTAAAATTTTTTTGTAAAATTGTAAAACTCCAAATATTTGCGTCACAAGTTAACTTCAAGACCAGCTGCACACAGAACGTTATTACATGAATCCCGGAACCTGTATACTGTCATGCCATAATTTTGGATAATTTCCTTAATGTTTATTTACGTATAAGTATATGTAACATACACCGTTCATTTTTGCACCTTTTAAAATGACATTCGGAAATCCGACCAGTGGGGTAAAAGGACTTTCTCAGCTGAAATGCGTTGAAACAAAAAAAATGCATTGCGATAAAAAAAATAACAGAACCAAAAAAAAAAATAAATAAAAAAATAAAATAACAGAATCAAAAAAATAAATAAATAAATAAATAAAAAATAAGATATAAAATAAACATCCGCCGTTTCAGAGACATTTAAAAATGTCTTTGGTCGTTTGAAGTACATGTATACCCACAAAATAGAGAATTATTTTGGGGTCCTGTGTTGTATGTGGTTAAATGTTGTACTTTTGGTTGACTGGACACTAAGACATCAAATTCACAAAAACAATTTAGTAAATACTGAAATTCAATTACGCAAATTAAAAGTAAATTGATAAATTGAACTGAATTGTCAGATCTTTTCACGTGGTATTGATAGCCGTTTCCCCAAAACTAACACAAATATAATTCCTTTATTTTGTTATTATTGTCATGTTTTAGCCGTTTCCCCAAAACTAACACAAATATAATCCCTTTATTTTGTTATTATTGTCATGTTTTGGTGTGGGAGAAACACATCTCATTCTGATATATATAAAATGTCTCAGTATTCTATGGATTGTGTAAATCGAGTAAGACGGATATGTTCATATAGCCATATAGTCATATAGCCATAGACGAAAATTTCATACAACGCAGGCCAATTTTTCTAAAATATGCAAAGACAGATTCTTATTTGTTAATACTATGTTTGTAGTTTGATTGACGTACAGATATCACGCCCTGTTTAATCGATTTGTTCAGAACGTGTAAATTGCATACGAAGCACGCACGTTTGATTGACAGATAATACCTGGTTCATGCACATTGTTTGTTGAGGCCGATTATAGAAACGCGCAGGTGTTTCGAATTTTGCTGTAAATAGAAAGTAATGCTTAATTAAATTAGAATATATTTGTGTTTAAAAGACAAAGGAAGAAAGTTACTTTGATGTACGGATTAAAAAACAACACACATAAAGGAAC
>MJUU01053678.1:0-21747 GCA_002080025.1 Modiolus philippinarum
TGGTCGAACTTCCCAACAGACCTTTTCACTGAAGTTAGGTACATTTCGGCGATTTTCTTGCCAGCGCCCAAGTCTCATGTTGTTTCACGTAGGTGAAGTCCGGTATACTCAATAAATTTACCGACAAATCTTTAAAACTATTCAAAAAATTTGTTAAAAGAACAGCAGATGAATATTATTGACCAAAGAGAAAATAAACAATCTTGATGAGAAAAGTAAAATTTATTTATACAAATTCATTAAAACTGATATTGGTAAACAAGACTATTATCTTGGTCACCCAAATTTCGAATTAAGAAAAATGATTACAAAATTTAGAATTAGTGACCATAACCTTCTTGTTGAAATAGGCAGATACAAGAAAATACCAAGAGAAAATAGATTATTTCATTACTGTGAAAATAAAATTGATAATGAATGCCATTTCTTTCTTCATTGTACATTAAATAAAGATTTAAGAAATAAACTTTTTCTTCATTTTAAAAAACAGAATAACTTTGGCTATACATCAGAAATAAATACAATAAAATGGCTTCTAGACCCTAAAACACCTGAAGATATTAAAGCAGTTGTATCCTTCATAAAACAATCATTAGAACCGAGGAGAGAGGATCAAATGTATAAATATCTAAGTATTTTGAATTCTTGTTTATATGTTTTGTACTAGTTTTCTATGCTCTTGTTCCTAATTGGAATTGTGTTTTGCATTAATAAAGATATGGGTGGAATTTTAGAATAGGATTTAGAATCATTTTACTGTTTATAAATACGACTTGAAATAATAAATTGACAAAGTTTTGATGATACTTCACTGTATTCCGGTCGAACTTCCCCATCGGTCAAACTTCGACCAATCTCCCTTATACGTGTGAGAAAGGGGCTGAAGGTTGCATCCTCCCTTGTGAGTTTCAGTTGGCTGTACATTGATAGTGTAATTACGGGAGTAATTCCCTGTGGGCAGACAAGCTTGCAGTTACATGTATTTCAAACTGTTCAAAGTTCAAGGTATTGCATGTATTGAGTGGTCATTGTCCGAGTTGTCCACAGACCAATCAGTTTGCATACCCGAAAATAATCTAATAGTGAACAATTGTTAATCCCTTTTGGATTCGACTCCCAAATGGGATTACAAAAAATTAATGTATGTACTATGTGCATGTGTTTTGTATTAGTGCCCTCACAGGTCCAGTTTTATGGACAATAAAATTTCTTCTTCTTCATTGTATATGACAAAGAAAGGAAATGGGGTAAATGTCATGGAGACAAGGTTTAAAAAGATTTGGAATTGAAGATCAAATGTGACACCTGTATTTACATTTGTCCATTTGTATAAACACAACAAAATTGAACGTGTATATAACTTAAAACATGACTGAATATCATATTATGTAACAAGACTCGATATCACACTGTCCTAGTACGTATATTAGTATCAGTACACTGTATGTTCATGTAGTGTGAACNGGACATAGCTATGGGCATGTTAGCCCGGCATGTTAGGTACAGAATTGGACTGGGCGTTGGACTCGGAATGTGTTTTTTATGTCTCCTGTGTGTGTCACATTTAAAATTAGCATTATTGTCTTGTCATTTCCGTGAGTATGCATGGCCATGGATCATCACTGACATCAGCTGATCATGATGACAACCTCCGACTCGTCATGCGTGTTTTTTTTTTGGACCCAACAGTAGATTTCTATCTTAGGATATGCTACACAGTGTTTGTCCACATTCAAACTGCACTTACCTTCATTAAACAGCAACAATTGACACTGCAAATGTTCATCTCTCGCATGTGATAATGCAGTCCGAGTCAAGCTTCTTCACGACATTGATTTCCATATATGGACAAAAAGGCGGAGCATCTATACATTGCGGCAACGGCATTTATATCTTTATTTGACTATTTAGACCAGCAAGTGTGTTCTGTATCAACAACCAACATGCATAATTATTCAATAATTCATTGACTGTGCTTAATAAAGTTTTAATGTTCAAAATATTGGCATCGACGCCGATTGATTGACAGCTTGACGTCATTTTATGCACAGAGTTGCCTCCCCTCGCGAAAAATGTGTTGATGCAGCCTTAACATACCCGCGCTAGCACCGGTTTAAGCGGAATTCACTAGCTAAAAGATTAACAACGCTACATCCATGTATACTGTTTTTCATGGATGCGAGGTCGTCAACAAGCATAAACTATGTATTATTGGTTCTTGATTACAAGATTCTCTCAAAACGTTTAAAATTTTCCACACTCTATACCACACTTCCCCATGATAAACTTCTGAGCTTTTTGTCTGTCTAACGTCCTTGTTTTGTGTCTGGCGCCATTGTTTTCTGTGTTCTCGTTTTGACCATGTCTTTCTACTTCGATTTTTGTGGATTTCCCTCCTTTGTTTCTTCGGTATTCTACTGCCGTTGTTTCAATAAGACTTTGTTTATTGGAAAAAAAAGTGACTCCTAGATTTAAGGAGTATTTACATTAGATCTATCCCAATGAGCTTGAAATTAAAGAAACAACTGAAGCACCTACTTCAGCTTCGTACCTAGACCTGTTATTGTAAATTGACGAAGATGGGCGTTTGAAGTCTAAGCTGTATGATAAGCGTGGTTATTTTAATTTCCCAATTGTGAACTTTCCCTATCTCAGCAGCAATATACCTACCTCTCCAGCCTATGGAGTGTGCATTTCACAGTTGATTCGTTACTGTCGAGCGTGTAGTTTGTAAGTGATTTTTTGAACAGAGCAAAAAGACTGTCCCAAAAGCTGCTTAGTCAGGGATTTGTTCAACATATGTTAATTTCATTCCTCAAGGAATTATATGGCCGCCACCATAACATCATTGAAAGATATGACATGTCAGTATCTCAAATGATAGTGGACATTTTCTGCTAGATTCACGTCTTCCCGGATTTGACTACCGACTTTTGACATTTTCCTTGATTGACTGATGACTAATCAGATGCAAAATATTGACATACTCAATATTTACGTCCAGAAACAGAATTCCAGATAATGCCCAAACGCTTGACCATATTTTAAGTCACATTTTGGTCATAATATCACTACTTACGTACGAATGTATACCTTGATTAAAGTTTTTACTTTTTGCAAGATTTTTTATAGTATTTGTGTATCGTTTCTTTAGTTTAGTAGTATATGCCCGGCATGTTAGTATCATATTCAAATGGCTGCCAAAGGGGATCACAAGTTAACATGGAACTTTTTATGAAATGCTTTCAAGAATGTTTTCTACTGAAACAATTTTGAGCGATTGAGAAAAAAAAAATAGCGTTGGGCCAAAGTTTGCTTGTCAACTACAATATTGACTAATGACATATATGTTATCAATCCTTAGCATGATGTCGTTTTGTTTTCTGAAGCAGATTCATATTGGTTTCAACAATAATTTTAACACACTTTCCTGAAGAAACAATCTTACATTTCTATTCAAGATTCGGTCAAGACGTTTCAAGTATCTCAACTACAACAACGAATTGGTTGTTATAATAATTTGTTTGCTAAGCAGTTACGATAGCATTTTAAATTATCAGTTTGGTATTATTTGTTAATGTGAAGTTATATCATCTCCTACAGATAATACGTCTCTAATCAACACTTAACATTGAATTCTTATTTGTGATTAATCTGTAATATGAACAGGTGATGTATATGTCTAGTCAAAAATGACAAGATTTTACTCGTTTGGCCATTTGTTCTCTATCAGTTTTTACACGTTTGCGATAAAGGACTTCTAAATATTTTGATTTTATCTGCACTGATCAGACATAATTTGTCGAAATGCGCATATGAAGAAAATAAATTTACAGTAACTTTGGATTTTTTGTTATTCATATATCAGGATAGTCCTTCATTTGTGTTCTTGACGTTAAAGGTTGCAGTAAAATAAAACAGCCCTTTTCCACAACTGTGGTCTGCATGTCCGTATAATTTTTTCTAGTTTTTTTAAAAAAGGGAATTTAATATTTGCTTTGAATAAGGGATCATACATTTTTTTGAAAATACTTGGTCTGTTTCAAATATACATGCTAGGGGCACCGCTTTCATCAATCAAAACATAATAATGTGTAGTCAGACTAGATATAGCAAAAGGGTGAAAATATGAATTGTTTCAAGACAATTTATCATTCATATAATTGGACCTCCCTTAGGTACTTCAAGTAGATAACATTTAACTTTCTTAATCATTGTTTAGGGATATTTTTATAGTCAAGCATTTACGATGTCGGGCGTTTTCAAGATAACTCCTCATTCTAAAAAGTTGAGTGGGCGTCAAAACACCCTTAAGAATCGGATATACATCCATCGAATGTACATATCACGCAATAATACGAATGCATAGGAAGGGTTGGAATTTCAGCTTTGATGAAGATATTTCGTTATCCTTGCATGTGTCAGGGATCCCCTTGTATTTATGGTATGTATCGTTGATACTGAAAATAAGGAATATACTGTTATGGATTGAGATATCTGCTTAAAGTTTTGCATCCAAGCCTTTTTGTCCACTCTTGAAAATTTGCCATAGAATCAGCGTTTGATCAAGTAGTCAGAATCAAATTCCCAAATTGTCTGAACATTGTAGTCACACTGACGATTTTTTTTTTTTTTTTTGAAGAAATGCCTCATTAGTAAAATTCTGAGTTCCAATTTTGCCGCGAACTTGTTTCGAGTTGCAATTTGTTAGAAATGGCAATGTTTGAATTTTTGGTCAAAATATCCTTTTTGAGAATTTCAATTCTGAGCATCAAAAAGGTCTGAAACTTTGTACAAATTTGCACAAATATCCCTTACATATTCCATATTTCAAACTGATTCATTGTGGTGCAGAAAATATTAACATTAAAGTAAATTCTGTCAATTGGAAAACAAGTTATTTTGAGAAAAATATCAAGAAACTATTTTAAGTCCCAATCATTCATGAATTTAATCTGTGCTGATGAGAAATGTCGAAATGCGCATATGCAGAAAAAAAATAACAGTAACTGCGGTATTTTGTTATTTTATAAAAACCGGTCCAAAATATTTCAGAACGGAAAATATTTTCATGTGGTAAAGCTTTAGAGTGGACAATAAAGAAAACAAATCAGGCCTGAATTTGCGTATAAGCACTATTCGTGCGTATTTAATTCCCTTTATTGAGGGTGGCATGGTTACAAAAATCAGTTAAGTTGATTTTTTAAGCCCGTGTAAATCTTTTGGAACTTAGATTGGGACAGCAGATTTAATATCTTATTTTCTCAAACCTTACTTATGCTTTAATCCATGAAATTTTTTATCGGTACATAAAACAGTTCTTCGAAAGGTTTTGATGTGGTAAAATTTTTAAAAAACCGAATTGTTCTGGTCATTACGTAAATATTGAGTTTAGAGCGCAGACTAAAAATCTTATTTTTCAACCTCTTATGCTTTAAACCATTAGTTTTTTTTAAGGTGACATCAAGAACTCCTTCGAAAGGATATGTTGGTGTAAAATTAAAAAAAAAACTATTGTTTTGGTCTTTCTAAAATATTGAGTTATTAACTTCGGAAACCTTCTTATGATAAAATCAATAACAATTTTATATCGCGACATAAACCAACATCCTTCTTATGGATATGATAAGGTAAAACTTTAAAAAAAAAAAGAATTTTTATCGTCATTATTTAACACTTGAGCTTAAACCTCAGACTAAGAATCTGACTTTTTAAACCATCTTATTGTAAAACCCATTGAAATTTTTATATATCACGACATAAAAAACTTCTTCAAAATGATAAAATGAAGTGAATTTTTTTAAACTGAATTGTTTTTAGCATTTTGTAAATACTAAATTTAAACTGTAAACTAAAAATCCTTCTTTTTAAATATTCTTATTTTTAAATTCATGAATGTTTAGTATCGCGACATAAAAGTTCATTCGAAGGGATATGATGAAGTAAAATTTAAAAAAAAAATGAATTGTTCTGGACATTTTTGATATTGTGTTTAAACCTCATGCAATTAATCTTTCATTTAAAACTTCCTAGTCTAAAATCCGTGAATTTTCAAAAAAGACATAAAAAGTAACATAATTAGTAAAATTTTCAAAAAAAACTAAGTTGTTCTGGATATTTTTGAATCGCAACCTTAAATTCTTATTTTTGAAACCTTCTGTAGCGTGCAGGACGTACAAAATACAATGTTGGTTCGTCACGGATAATATTCCCGGATCCGAGATGTTCATTTAATAGTCAAACAACAAACTAAAATATGTACATGGACTTCTTGTCAATAAATCACTGATACATAAAAATCAATAAAATACTAAAATTGACACAACGAACTAAAAAGTATATAGGGTTCCTTGCTAAAGACTAATCACTTACTATTATCATATATGTTTGATAAATATTTACAATTCAACATACAATCCTTCCAACGTTCGGGTACAGTTTGTCCTGGTACAACTTGTCCTATGGATAGCTGGCCTTGGTACAGCTTGTCCTGGATAGCTTCTACTTCAAGAACACTTTGTCCTTGATCACATTGTACAAATTGTCCTCAGTACCGGACGTTCAGTGACGCCGTTTTCTCCCTGTTTGGTCAATTTGGCCAACTCACTTATCCTGTCAGGGGTTCGCTTTCTATTATTAAATAAACAACTTACCGACAAAGGTCTTGTCCTTGGTTCCACTTATAAAAACTGAACGAAGTTACTGACGCCGCAACTTAATTTATACCTCCAGCCGGGTCTGTGCTAAATCTGGAAATTATATTCGCTTAAAACTTCTAGACATCGCGCTAGTTGACTTTCGGGTTTTTTTTTTTCATCAACCACTTCCACGAACTGTGGTCTGTTCTGATTAAAAACTGCTTGCCAAGCTAATAAAGTTTGAAGTGTCTTACGAAGCTCACTACAGCTAGTAGTTTTTTTACGGGTCACGCAATATTTTCGCTCAGACCTAGACAGAGTACGGCTTGCGAAGGAGGCAACATGTTCATAACCATCGTCTAAGACTTGCGATAAAGTAGCCCCTATAGAATGGTTACTTGCGTCGATATTATAAAGTAAACTTCTTTTTAAAAACAAGGTGTGTCAATATGGATTGACTGATTGATTGAATATTGTTTAACGTCTACTCAGCAATATTTCAGCTATATCAAGACGAGAACAAGTTTGTTAATAAATAATCACTTTTTGGTATGGAAAGGGCCATGGGACGGGGAATACTGACTGCCACTGGAAAAGTTGGGTGTAATCGAAAAGGACGGAGAATTTAGCCTTGTAGCCGATCACCTACAGACCACTCAAAAAAAGGCTTGCTACAAAGGTTCTTTAACGTGCAGGAATCGTGGCATTTCTTCCTACATGTGGACCTGAGTTTACATCCCATCCGAAAGATGGGTTGTATATTTATTAAACCCGCACAACCACGGAATGGGTCTTATTTCTATATCCCGGGACCCTCGGGGTGTCAATATGGAAGCCTGTGACAACACTGTCTTTAATTTGTCAAATGATTCTTGGCAGTCTTTTGTCCAAGTAAACGAGTTTTCTTTTTCTGTTAGTCTACAGTTGGGTGCTGACGCAATATTCCATCCAAGTGCACTTCAAAAGCGTTCCTCGCGTGCACTTCGTGTGCAATTGAAAGTGAGTCCGTGACAGCATAGAGTGAACTTGTGACCACTTTCAAGTGCACTTGAAAAGAAGATGCGACGGCGAGAGTGGTCGCAAAGTGCACTTGAAGTAAACTTCGTGGCAGCTTTGGATTGCTCTTAACGATTGGTCAGTTCAAAACACCTGATATTAATATGACGAAATTAATTTTAAGCAAAAAGTATAAAAACTCGACGACTTCATTATCTATTTAAATCTATTTTTGATAATAAATTCAAACCAAAATGCCATTATAAATTATACGTTCTTTTGTTTTATTGTTACATTCCATACTTACGTCACATTATATTCTTAATAAATCTTTCAAAAATGGTATTTTCAGAGACCATGTCTCTGGTATTTTATCGAGGCATATGTTCACGCCAGAGACATTAAATTCATATGTAATTTCAAGAAAAACTTTCTCGCAATAACAAATTTATGACTCTTTTGTCAAAACTGACCTCAAAAGTGGAAGATATTATTTGTCAGTGCTTATTTCAATTCTAGCGACACAATGTATGTTTCTAAATTACCTTATAAGATTGAAATATTTTGGATTTTGGCCTTTTCAACTCTCACGATACCAAATTTATACATCTTTTGTCAAAAACAAATTCCAAAGGTGGGAGATATTATGTGTTGGTGCTTATTTCAATTGTCGCGACACAACATTTTCGTGTATTTTCCCCAAATTACCTTGTATAACTGAAATGTTTCGCATTTTACCTTTTTGCCTTTCTCCCGATACCAAAGTGTTGTGTCTTTTGTCAAAAATGAATCCAAAAGTGGGAGATATTATACGTCGGTGCTTATTTCAATTGCCATGACACAACATTTATATGTATTTTTTCCAATATTACTTTATAAGATTGGAAAATTTTCATTTTAGCTTTTTCCTTTCTCGCAATACTAAATTTATACATCTTTTGTTAAAAATTACGTCAAAGGAGGGAGATATTATATGTCGGTGCTTATTTCAATTGTCCTGACACAACATTTATATGTATTTTTCCCAATATTACCTTATAAGATTGAAATATTTTGCATTTTAGCTTTTTTCCTTTTTCGCGATACTAAATTTATACATCTTTTGTTAAAAATGACCTCAAAATAGGGAAATATCATATGTCGGTGCTTATTACAATTGTTGCAATACAACATTTATATGTATTGTCCCCAAAATTACCTTATAAGATTGAAATATTTTGCATTTTAGCTTTTTTCCCTTCTCAAAATACTAAATTTATACATTTTTGTTAAAAATGACCTCAAAAGTGGGAGAAATTACATGTCGGTGCTTATTTCAATTGTCGCGACACAACATTTTTATGTATTTTTTCCCAAATTACCTTATAAGACTGAAATAATTTGCATTTTAGCTATTCTCCTTTCTTGCGAGGCCAAATTGTTGCGTCTTTTGTCAAAAATGAATCCAAAATTGGGAGATATTATATGTTGGTGCGACACCACATTTATATGTTACCTTATATAGAACTTCTTTAAATATTACCTGATATAAAACTTCTTTGAAAGGATGTGATAAATTAAAATACATTGTATTTTAGAAAATAAATTATTTTATTTTTTTGTAAAGATAAAAGTAAAAGTGACAACAAAAGTCAGAATCTAGTGTAAACGCATTCTTTAATAATGAAAACCTGACTTTTGAAGCATATTTATGTAAAGATTTACAAAAAGTTATATCGCGACATGTAAAACTTCTTTGAAATGGTATGATAAAGTAAAATATTAAACAAATGTGAACTATTTTGGTCATTTGTAAAAAATTAGTATAAACCAGACTTTTCAAACATATTTATGTAAAGATGTACAAAAAGCTATATCGCGACATATGAAATGTCTTCGAAAGGATATAATAAGTAAAATATTTTTGAAAATGAATTATTTGGGGCATTTGTAAAGATTTATTATAAACTGCATGATGAAAACCTGACTTTTCAAACATATTTATGTAAAGATTTACAAAAAGTTATTCGCGACATGTAAAACTTCTTCGAAATGGTATGATAAAGTTAACTATTTGAAAAAGTGAATTGGTTTGGTCATTTGTACAACTGTGACTAATATTATATATTATATTAACCCCAGATCACAACATATAAAACTAACTACTTCAAAAGGATATAATAAAATAAAATATTTGGAAAAATGAGTTATTTTGGTCATTTGTAAAGATTTAGTATGAATCAATTAATGAAAACCTGACATTTTGTCACTTATAAAGATAGGGTTAATCAGAGACATATAATTAAATTAATTGTTTGTCTCTGGGTTAATGATGTATACGCGGGAAGTGACGCTTGCCTTTTCAAGCGAGAGGCAAACAATATCGTGGCGATAGAATCGTTGGAAAACGGTACTGAGACTGGAAATCACGTTATTATAATTCTACACGACTGTCGTTTTCATTTTTGTAACGGGAAAATATTCCTGGGGAAAATATTATCTGACATGTTTTATATTTTTTCGCATTTGCTTATAATAAAGAACGCTACCTGGAAATAAATTTCTAAAACTTCAGCTATCGCTAAAAATGCGATCTAACTATATATATATAAGTCTAGAAGATTGTGCAACGATATCGATAAAATATATAAAAGTTGTTACAAGTAATGTAACAAAATTTTCAGCCAACAAATGACTTTCATCAGTGTCTATCAGTGTCTTAAACACACTAAAATATAATTGCGATTGATGATTACATAACTCAACAATACATCGAATGTCAAAAATATTTTTCTATCACACAGGTAAACAGAAAATGTAGCTTTATAATTATAAGTGTACACATAACGTCAAATATTTTTACATACAAGTTTGAAATGAAAACATCTCAATTAACTAAGACAAATTTATAGTCTTAACTATAGACATGAAAAAATTATAATAAATACATAAAACTATGGCTAGGTATAAGATATATAAGAACCCAAAGATACACCGTTAGTTGACTTTATAGGTTTATTGTTTTCTATTTATTCCGTCAGGGTGTAAAACCCGGAGTTCTTTAATCCAAAATCTTTCTCGGTTTTCACGTTGGGAATCACTCCATTGGCCGTTCTGTTCAATGATGATGATTTTCATTCTATTGAAATCCTCGATACTGTGGTCTGACAACCTGAAGTGTTGACTCACGAGCAGATGTGGCTTTTTACTAAGGTCACTTCTGTGTCCATTCAGACGTTTGTGGAATGGTTGCTTTGACCCGCCCACGTATTGAAGATAACAAACGTTACACTGCAGCAAATAAATAATATTTGTGCTTTTGCAATTAGAAGTGCAAAATATTTTGTACCCTTTTGTAGTAACCTGACTAGTAAACGATTTCCAGTGCTTACGAACGGTGTTAAAAGTGTTTTTCAGGGAAGGATGAAATGTTAGAACACAAGGCGTTCTTTTGTTTTTCTTGTTTTCTTTGTACTTTAGCAAGGTGCCCCTTGGAATATTCATGGCTTTGTGAAAACTTTTTTTGATGTTACTGTGTTTATACCCTCTTCGTTTAAGATTGTTTTTGAGTTGACCTAATCGTTTTTTCACGGACTCTTCCTTCGAACAGATTCGTCTTATTCTCAGGGATCAAAGAAGAGGGAGACAGAGGATGAAATCAGTTCCGATAGTGACTCAGATGACGATAGTCAAGAAAAATTTGTTAAAAAAAGCAAATGGATCCCAAAACCCAGTAAAAATGCCACTCTGGAATCTTTCATATACAACGTAAAAGATGACATATTGCACACTGTCAAATTACACACTGACAAATTTAACAATCTCAGCCCAGGGGAACGTACTGCTCTTCGTAATTTGAGATCTAACGAAGAAATTGTCATAAAGCCGGCAGACAAGGGTATTGCTGTTGTTGTAATGAACAAATGCTCATATCTTCAAGAAGCCGACCGCCAGCTTAGCGATGACCGTTTTTATTTAAAATTAAGCAATGACCCCACTAAACAGTATAGTGATGAAATAACATATGAACTTAACAAAATGTTCGAGAAGGGGCACATCGATGAAAAAACACTACAGTACTTAATTCCAGAGAATCCAAAACCTTGCAGATTTTATTTACTTCCTAAGATTCATAAACCTAACAACCCAGGAAGACCCATCGTCTCTGCTAATGGTCATCCTACTGAAAAAATATCTGAATATGTAGATTTCCATCTCCGTCAACATGTTTAGAATCTCCCATCATTCATCAAAGATACCACTGACTATTTACAAAAAATGGCGGAATTGAATCCTTTACCACCTAACACCACACTGGTCACTATGGATGTCACCTCCCTCTATACTAAAATCCCTCACTCTGATGGGATCGAAGCTTGCAAAGAAGTTTGGGAATCTCGCCCGGTCAAAATTCCACCCACAGAATGTCTTGTTACCATGCTTACAATGGTTCTTAAAAAGAACAATTTTACTTTCAATGGCGAACACTTTTTACAAATAAATGGAACTGCTATGGGCACCACAATGGCTCCATCCTATGCTAATATATTTATGGGCAAATGCGAAAACCAACTTCTCGAATTGTCTATCGAAAAACCGCTTTCTTGGTTTAGATTTATAGATGATGTGGATCTCGCATGCCAACAACTTGCACCCATCTATCAAGTTTACTTCAGAAATATCGAAGACTACCATCTCCTTCCTTGACACTACCAGCTCTTTATCGGAAGGTGAACTGTCCACAGATTTATATTGCAAACCACGGATACAAGCTAATACCGTTTGCCCAGCAGCTGTCATCCTGCACATGTAACTAAAAATATTCCATACAGCCAAGCCCTGAGAATAAGACGAATCTGTTCGAAGGAAGAGTCCGTGAAAAAACGATTAGGTCAACTCAAAAACAATCTTAAACGAAGAGGGTATAAACACAGTAACATCAAAAAAAGTTTTCACAAAGCAATGAATATTCTAAGGGGCACCTTGTTAAAGTACAAAGAAAAAAAAGAAAAACAAAAGAACGCCTTGTGTTCTAACATTTCATCCTTCCCTGAAAAACACTTTTAACATCGTTCGTAAGCACTTGACATCTGTGGAAAAAAGTCTCAAATTGTCCAAAATCTTTCTCGAGCCTCCTTTGGTTACATTTAAACAACCAGAAAGCCTGAGGAACTTGTTGGTACGGCCAGAGGTGTCTAATACTACCAGTACCACAGGGAACAGTCACCCTTGTGAAGACAGGCGCTGCAAATGTTGTAGACATATGCAAACCTCGTCCTCGTTTACCAGTCAGGTTACTACAGAAGGGTACAAAATATTTTGCACTTCTACTTGCAAAAGCACAAATATTATTTATTTGCTGCAGTGTAACGTTTGTAATCTCCAATACGTGGGCGAGTCAAAGCAACCATTCCACAAACGTCTGAATGGACACAGAAGTGACCTTAGTAAAAAGCCACTTCTGCCCGTTAGTCAACACTTCAGATTGTCAGACCACAGTATCGAGAATTTCAATAGAATGAAAATCTTCATCATTAAACAGAACGGCCAATGGAGTGATTCCCAACGTGAAGACCGAGAAAAATTTTGGATTAAAGAACTCCGGGTTTTACATCCTGACGGAATAAATAGAAAACAATAAACATAAACCTATAAAGTCAACTAACGGTGTATCTTCGAATTCTTATATATCTTATACTTAGCCATAGTTTTATGTATTTATTATAATTTTTTCATGTCTATAGTTAAGACTATCAATTTGTCTAGTTAATTGAACTGTAAGATGTTTTCATTTCAAACTTGTATGTAAAAATATTTGACGTTATGTTTACACTTATAATTATAAAGCTACATTTTCTGTTTACCTGTGTGATAGAAAAATATTTTTGACATTCGATGTATTGTTGAGTTATGTAATCATCAATCGCAATTATATTTTAGCGTGTTTAAGAGACTGATAGACAGTGATGAAAGTCATTTGTTTTCACATTATTTGTAACAACTTTTATATATTTTATCGATATCGTTGCACAATCTTCTAGACTTATATGATTATTTTGTTTGTGCTGCATTGTCCTTTATCGACGATCCGATAGCTAAGAGAACGCAAAGTGCACTTGAAAAGTGAACTTCAAGTTCACTTTCAGTGCACTTTTTTGAACGTTGCGTCTGCACCGATCTGTATTTAAGCACTTAACAATAGAGGCAAAGTTCTTGACGTAACGCCTATAGCAATTACACAAACCAATGAACGAACATAATTCAGTGGCATTTGTGGACACAGGCCAACTTGTTATTACACTTATCTGGGTCAGTGGCAACTCCCTCTTTAGACTACATGACCAAGGAATTTTACCTAGGTGGCAAACAAGGTGCACTTTTTAGCCTTTAACTTTATCCCTGCTGATTTCAACCTCCCAAATACTTTCCTTAGATTTTCGAGCATCTAGCCCAAAGTCTTACCAAAGATTATAATGCCATCCAGGTAAACCAAACAAATTTTAAACTGAAGCCAAGCGAGCACCGTTTCCATCAATCGTTCAAATATCTAGGCTGTGCAGCACAATCCAAAGGGCATAACTCGAAACTGGAACAGACCTTTTCTTGTGGCAAACGCTGTCTTGTGTTTATTTCGTCTATTTCTACCTTCCAGTACCTCTGGAAGCAGTATAAAGTACTGTACCATTCATTTCCAGCTAAATGGTCTAAAGACTCGTTAATACAAGGCAGGGAATAGACGTCCTTTACTGGTACGCTATTTAGGCGCCTATAGTCATTACAAAAACGATATGTTTTGTCTTTTTTCTTTACCATGACTATTCCCGAAGCCCAAGGGCTATTTGAGGGCTCTATTATTTTATTTTGCAACATTTTAGGCTACTTAAGCAAGGGTATGTTGCCCATAACTTGAGGTCATCACTACAGAAGTTTTACGGTCGACATCACGATCTTGTGGCCCGCTTTGAGATATCTGTTTCCCAGATGACAACAGATCTTTCTCTTTGCCAGTACAGTTTGTTTTTCCTCTAATGGATTTGACTTTACTACCGGAGTTGACATGTCCAACACGGCGGGTGTCTTATAAGAAGCAGGAGATGCTTACTCTACCGGTGCACCTGATCTCACCCATAGTTTTTATTGGGTCCGTGTTGTTCATTTTTGTTAATGTGCGTGTCTTCATTTTCTTTTCTGTGCCGGGCCCATGTTATGTCTTCGTTTCTTTGTTTTTTCCGACGTTGCCATTGTCCTTGGATTGTTCTCTTTAGACTGACGGTTCGGTTCTCACTTACTTTACCTCTCATTTACTAGAACTGTCAAGTGAAAGGGAGTACGTCCAGGATGTTCTTTAAAAGGTCTAGCATTCCTTGTCACTATTTCGTGTTTTAGTTCTCCCGAAGTCGCTGTCGTTCTTAGCAGACAGATCTTTATATTCTTTTAACAAAACTGCAACCTTGCTTTTGTCTTTTGAGTAAGACTGTCTGACGATTTGTCCAATAGAGTACACTGTTTGAGTTTCTTGCTAAAGAAATATTAGTCGTACAGGGACCGTTTCACTCATTTTCACAAGCACCCTAGCTGTTAACAGATTCAACTTTCCAACATTATCGTCACTTTCTACTAGGGTATCTCTTTCGGGGGGCCTTCGTCCCTCTTGCACGTACACATGCCCATACACCATAAATTCTGATCTTGGGGGTATGGTACAGCGATGGAAACGTTCAACATTCCCAAAATAGCGCTCAACGTGTGAATCGTGTGCGTTCAATGTGTAGACCGTTTGCGTTCATCGTGTAAATCGTGTACGCTCATCGTGTATCGTGTATCGTGTAACGTGTAACGTTCATTGCGTGTATCGTGTAACGTGCGTTTACTCGTTTCATTTGAATTCCGCATTTTATAGATAAGATTGCCAGTTTTCTGCATAACACTTTTTTTTCAACCGTCGATTTTACAAGAAAAAAAATTAAAAAATTATCATATAAGGTATCGCTGGCGATTTTTTCTCACAAAAACATGTATTGTTTAGGAACAGAAACCTTTATATAATCATTTTAAAATATTCAATTATAACAATGCAGGCTGTTCTATATAAGTCTAATCAGAAGACTTATTATATCTACGGTTAAATCATAGGAAGTTTTAATATTGCGGACACCGATATAATATAAAATACAGAAAAAGTACCCTTTCTTTTATATTTATAGTTACATTATATGAAGTTTTAGTATTGCGGACACCGGTATAATATATAATAGAGAAAATGTGCCTTTGTTTTATATTTATGGTTAAATTAAATGAAGTTTTAGTACTGCGGACACCGGAAAAATATAAAATAGAGAAAACATACCCTTTTTAAAAAAAATATGGTTAAATTAAATGAAGTTTAAGCATTGCGGACACCGGTATAATAGAAAATGGAGAAAAAAGTGCCTTTTCATTATATATATGGTTAAATTATATGAAGTTTCAGTATTGTGGACACCTGTACGTGTATAAAATAAAACAAGAGAAAAAGTGATCTTTCTTTTAAATTTATGGTTAAATTATATGATGTTTTAGTATTGCGGACACCGGTATAATATAAAATAGCGAAAAAGTGCCCTTTCTTTTAAATTTATGGTTAAATTATATGAGGTTTCAGTATTGCGGACACCGGTATAATATAAAATAAAGAATTATGTGAAGTTTCAGCATAGCGGACACCTGTATAATATAAAATAGAGAAAAAGTGATCTTTCTTTTAAATTAAGGTCAAATTATATGAAGTTTAATTATTGCGGACACCGATAAATAGAAAATAGAGAAAAAGTGATCTTTCTTTTAAATTTGTGGTAAATTATATGAAGTTTTAGTATTGCTGACACCAGTATAATATAGAATAGAGAAAAAGTGCCCTTTCTTTTAAATTCATGGTTAAATTATATGAAGTTTTAGTATTGCGGACATCAGTATAATATTAAATAGAGAAAAAGTGCCTTTTCTTTTTAATGTATGGTTAAATTATATGAAGTTTTAGTATTGCGGACACCGGTATAATATGAAATAGAGAAAACATACCCTTTTTAAAAAATTTATGGTTAAATTAAATGAAGTTTAATCATTGCGGACACCGGTATAATAGAGAATGGAGAAAAAGTGCCTTTTCATTATATATATAGTTAAATTATATGAAATTTCAGTATTGCGGACACCTGTACGTGTATAAAATGAAAAAGAGAAAAAGTGATCTTTCTTTTAAATTTATGGTTAAATTATATGAAGTTTTAGTATTGCCGACACCAGTATAATATAGAGTAGAGAAAAAGTGTCCTTTCTTTTAAATTTATGGTTAAATTATATGAAGTTTTATCATTGTGGACACCGGTATAATATAAGATAGAGAAAAAAGTGATCTTTCTTTTAAATTTATGGTCAAATTATATAAAGTTTTTGTATTGCGGACTCCTGTATAATATAAAATAGAGAAAAGAAGTGCCTTTTCTTTTATATTTATGGTTGAATTATATGAAGTTTTAGTTTTGCGGACACCGGTATAATATAAAATTGAGAAAAAATGATCTTTTATTTAAAATTTATGGTAAAACTATAGGAAGTTTAAGTATTACGGACACCACTAAAATATAAAATAGAGAAAAAGTGATCTTTCGTTTAAATTTATGGTTAAATTATACGAAGTTTTAGTATCGCGGACACCAGTATAATATAAAAAAAGAGAAAAGTGCCCTTTCTTTAAAATTTATTGTTAAATTATAAGAAATTTCAGTATTGGGGCCACCGGTAAAAATATAAAATAGAGGAAAGGTGTCTTTTCTTTTATATTTATGGCAAAATTATATAAAGTTTCAATATCGCAAACACCGGTATAATATTAAATAGAGAAAAGGTGATCTTTCTTTTAAATTTATGGTCAAATTGTATGAAGTTAAAGTATTGCGGACACCAGTATAATATAAAATAGAGAAAATGAGCCTTTCCTTCTATATTTATGTTTGATTTATATGAAGTTTTAATATTGCAGACACCGATATAAATATAAAATAGAGAAAAAGTTATCTTTGTTTTAAATTTATGGTTAAATTTAAAGAAATTTCAGTATTGCGGACACCAGTATAATATAAAACAGAGAAAAGGTGTCCTGTCCTTTGTATTTATGGTTAAATTATATGAAGTTTCAGTATTGCAGACACCGGTATAATATTAAATAGAGAAAAAGTGATCTTTCTTTTAAATTTATGGTTAAATTATATGAAGTTTTAGTATTGCGGGCACAGGTGTAATATGAAATAGAGAAAAAGTTATCTTTCTTTTAAATCTATGGTTAAATTATTTGGAGTTTTAGTATTGCGGACACCGATAAATAGAAAATACAGAAAAAGTGATCTTTCTTTTAGATTAATGGTTGAATTATATGAAGTTTTAGTATTGCGGACACCAGTATAATATTAAATATAGAAAAAAATGATCTTTCTTTTACATTTATGGTTAAATTATATGAAGTTTTAGTATTGCTGACACAAGTATAATATAGAATAGAGAAAAAGTGCCCTTTCTTTTAAATTTATGGTTAAATTATGTGAAGGTTAAATATTGCAGACACTGGTATAATATGAAATAGAGAAAAGGGGATCTTTGTTAAAAATTATGGTTGAATAATATAAGGTTTTAGTATTGCGGACACCGGTATAATATAAAAAAGAGAAAAAGTGATCTTTCTTTTAGATTGATGGTTAAATTATATGATGTTTTAGTATTACAGACACCGGTATAATATATTATAGAGAAAAAAGTGATCTTTCTTTTAAATTTATGCTTAAATTATATGAAAATTTAGTATTGCAGACACCTGTATAATATTAAATAGAGAAAAAGTGCCCCTTCAGTTAACTTTATGGTCAAATTATATGAAGTTTTATTATTGTGGGCACCGGTATAATATAAAATAGAGAAAAAGAGCCTTTTCTTTTATATTTATATTTAAATTATATGAAGTTTTAGTGTTGCGGACAACGGTTTAATATAAAATAGAGAAAATGTGCCCTTTCTTTTAGATTTATGGTTAAATTATATGATGGTTTAGTATTACAGACACCGGTATAATATATTATAGAGAAAAAAAGTAATCTTTCTTTAAAATTTATGGTTAATTTATATTTAGTTTTAGTATTGCGGACACCAGTATAATATAAAATAGAGAAAAAGTGCCCTTTCTTTTAAATTTATGGTTAAATTATATGAAGTTTTAGTATTGCGGACACCAATTTAATATTAAATAGAGAAAAAATGCCCGTTCTTTTAAATGTATGGTTAAATTATGTGAAGTTTTAGCATTGCGGACACCGGTATAATATGAAATAAAGAAAACATACCCTTTTTAAAAAAAATTATGCTTAAATTAAATGAAATTTAAGCATTGCGGACACCGGTATAATAGAAAATGGGAAAAAAGTGCCTTTTCATTATATATATGGTAAAATTATATGAAGTTTCAGTATTGCGGACACCTGTACGTCTATAAAATAAAAAAGAGAAAAGGTTATCTTTCTTTTAAATTTATGGTTAAATTATATGAAGTTTTAGTATTGCCGACACCAGTATAATATAGAATAGAGAAAAAGTGTCCTTTCTTTTAAATTTATGGTTACATTATATGAAGTTTTATCATTGTGGACACCGTTATAATATAAGATAGAGAAAAAGTGATCTTTTTTTTAAATTTATGGACAAGTTATATGAAGTTTTAGTATTGCGGACACCTGTATAATATATAATAGAGAAAAAAGTGCCTTTTCTTTTATATTTTTGGTTAAATTATATGAAGTTTTAGTTTTGCGGGCACCGGTATAATATAAAATTGAGAGAAAAATGATTTTTTTTTAATTTATGGTATTATTATATAAAGTTTAAGTATTACGGACACCAGTAAAATATAAAATAGAGAAAAAGTGATCTTTCGTTTAAATTTATGGTTAAATTATATGAAGTTTTAGTATTCTAGACACAAGTATAATATAAGATAGGGAAAAGTGTCTTTTCTTTTAAATTTATGGTTAAATTATATGAAGTTTTAGTATTGCGGACACCAGTAAAATATAAAAAAAGAGAAAAGTGCTCTTTCTTTAAAATTTATTGTTTAACTATAAGAAATTTCAGTATTGCGGCCACCGGTAAAAATATAAAATAGAGGAAAGATGTCTTTTCTTTTATATTTATGGTAAAATTATATGAAGTTTCAATATCGCGGACACCGGTATAATATAAAATAGAGAAAAGGTGATCTTTCTTTTAGATTTATGGTTAAATTATATGAAGTTTTAGTATTGCCGACAACAGTATAATATAGAATAGAGAAAAAGTGTTCTTTCTTTTAAATTTATGTTAAATTATATGAAATTTTATCATTGTGGACACCGGTATAATATAAGATAGAGAAAAAGTGATCTTTCTTTTAAATTTATGGTCAAATTATATGAAGCTTTAGTATTGCGGACACCAGTATAATATAAAAAAGAGAAAAGTGCCCTTTTTTTTTAAAAATTTATTGTTAAATTATAAGAAATTTCAGAATTGCGGCCACCGGTAAAAATTTAAAATAGAGGAAAGGTGTCTTTTCTTTTATATTAATGGTAAAATTATATGAAGTTTCAATATCGCGAACACCGGTATAATATAAAATACAGAAAAGGTGATCTTTCTTTTAAATTTATGGTCAAATTGTATGAAGTTTAAGTATTGCGGACACCAGTATAATAGAAAATAGAGAAATGTGTCTTTCCTTTTATATTTATGTTTCAATTATATGAAGTTTTAATTTTGCAGACACCGATATAAATATAAAAAAGAGAAAAAGTTATCTTTCTTTTAAATTTATGGTTAAATTTTAAGAAGTTTTAGTATTGCGGAGACCAGTATAATATAAAACAGAGAAAAGGTGTCCTGTCCTTTATATTTATGGTTAAATTATATGAAGTTTCAGTATTGCAGACACCGGTATGATATTAAATAGAGAAAAAGTGATCTTTCTTTTAAATTTATGGTTAAATTATATGAAGTTTTAGTATTGCGGACACAGATGTAATATGAAATAGAGAAAAAGTGATCTTTCTTTTAAGTCTATGGTTAAATTATTTGGAGTTTTAGTATTGCGGACACCGATAAATAGAATATAGAGAAAAAGTGATCTTTCTATTAGATTTATGGTTAAATTATATGAAGTTTTAGTATTGCGGACACCAGTATAATATTAAATAGAGAGAAATTGCCCTTTCTTTTAAATGTATGGTTAAATTATATGAAGTTTTAGTGTTGCGGACACCGGTATAATATGAAATAGAGAAAACATACCCTTTTTAAAAAAAATATGGTTAAATTAAATGAAGTTTAAGCATTGCGGACACCGGTATAATAGAAAATGGAGAAAAAGTGCATTTTCATTATATATATGGTTAAATTATATGAAGTTTCAGTATTGCGGACACCTGTACGTGTATATAATGAAAAAGAGAAAAAGTGATCTTTCTTTTAAAGTTATTGTTAAATTATAATGAAGTTTTAGTATTGACGACACCAGTATAATATAGAATAGAGAAAAAGTGTCCTTTCTTTTAAATTTATGGTTAAATTATATGAAGTTTTATCATTAAAGACACCAGTAAAATATAAGATAGAGTAAAAGTGATCTTTCTTTTAAATTTATGGTCAAATTATATGAAGTTTTAGTATTGCGGACACCTGTATAATATAAAATAGAGAAAAAAAAGTGCCTTTTCTTTTATATTTATGGTTAAATTATATGAAGTTTTAGTTTTGCGGACACCGGTATAATATAAAATTGAGAAAAAATTATCTTTTATTTAAAATTTATGGTAAAATTATATGAAGTTTAAGTATTACGGACACCAGTAAAATATAAAATAGAGAAAAAGTGATCTTTCGTTTCAATTTATGGTGAAATTATATGAAATTTTAGTATTCTAGACACCAGTATAATATAAGATAGGGAAAAGTGTCCTTTGTTTTAAATTTATGGTTAAATTATAAGAAGTTTTAGTATCGCGGACACCAGTATAATATAAAAAAAGAGAAAAGTGCCCTTTCTTTAAAATTTATTGTTAAATTATAAGAAATTTCAGTATTG
>MJUU01053678.1:37687-49760 GCA_002080025.1 Modiolus philippinarum
ATATAGGAAAAATAAACAAATAGAAAATGCACTATAACTATTCCACAGTATAAATTGCACAAAACATATAAAAATTCCTCATAACGTTCCTACCGGTTTGACCCTTGCGGGGATATTCATGGCTAACGTTACTAAGAGTTTCACAACGTCACAGATATGTTAGTAACATGAACGACAACCAGCGCTCATTATAACGATATGTTCTATGTGTTTCAAACAAAAATAAATAAATACGTAAAAATAATTAATATTGTGCATTTAAGAAAGGTTTGTATTTGTATATAAATAATGCCTCCTTATTCTCCCTTTGCTGTTGTGTAGTTTCGTTCGTGGATTTGTACAATGGGAAGATATAAAATTGCGGTTGAAGGGAACGTGCACATTCGCTGATATGTCCGCTCAAGAGGCACTATTTATATACAAATACAAACCTTTGTTAAATGCATAATATTAATTATTTTTACGTATTTATTTATTTTTGTTTGAAACACATAGAACATATCGTAATAATGAACGCTGGTTGTCGTTCATGTTACTAACATATCTGTGACGTTGTTAAACTCTTAGTAACGTTAGCCATGAATATCCCCGCAAGGTTGAAACCGGTAGGAACCTTATGAGGAATCTTTATATGTTTTGTGCAATTTATACTGTGGAATATTTTTCATAAAGACTATAGTGCACATTTTCTATTTGTTTTTTTCCTATATTCATGCTTGTGTGGACTCTTCTAACAAAGTTGCTGGGACTATTTAACAAAGACTTTCAAAAGACGTCACTTTTTCCGTTTCACTGGTTGAATTTTCAATGCTGGACATCCTTTCCCCGTTTTCAGGTCCGTCTTTCAACGATTTTATTGCCTCAATTACGTTTCCCGCTCGCTTCAAAAGGCAAGTCGCACTTCCACGTATATCCCTTTAACCTAATCTTTATAAATGACAAAAAGTCAGATTTTCATTATGTGATTTATACTAAATCTTTACAAATGACCGAAAACAACTCATTTTTTCAAATATTTTATTTTATCATATCCCTTTGAAGTAGTTTTACATGATGTGGTCTGGGACTAATATAATATGTTTAATTAGTCCAAGTTGTTATATGGCTTTTTGTAAATCTTTACATAAATATGTTTGAAAAGAAAGTCAGGTTTATACATGTACTAAATCTTTACAAATGACAAAAATAATTCGCTTTTTACATATTTTACTTTTTCATAAAATTTCGAAGAAGTTTTGCATGTCACGATATATATAACTTTTTGTTAATCTTTACAGAAATATGTTTGAAAAGTGAGGTTTTCATTATGCAGTTTATACTAAATCTCTACAAATGACCAAAATAATTCATTTTTTAAAATATTTTACTTTATCATATCCTTTCAAAGAAGTTTTATAAAAAGTAATTTTGGGCAATATATATATATATATATATATATATATATATGTTGTGTCGCGACATAAATTAAGCACCAACATATAATATATCCCACTTTTGGATTCATTCTTGACAAAAGATGCATAAATTTGGTATCACGAGAAAGGAAAACAGCTTAAACGCAAAATATTTCAATCTTATACAGTCCCTGGATCAGTCAACATTCCATTTTGACTGATCGTTGACTGGTGAGTGATCGCTGAATGCTCGCTGAATCATGACTTCTGACGGCTGACGGATACTAAAATTAACTGATGACTAATAAATGATGCGACTCTTGACTCTTGAATCATGACGGATGACGAATAGAAATAAAACTTATTAGTTATGCACGGATGATCGGTGACAGATGACTGATACAGGCAAATTAAAAAATTACAGGCGAAACAAATCTCACCGAGCGTTGATAAATAATATCCCAATAAGATCGAAATTCATTATCAATACATGCATCTGATAGTTCTTATCAATTCAAGAGCATGCCAATTGTACTTAAGTGTTTTACCAGAGACATTATCAAAATTTTACTCAACTTTGCTAAAAATTTACAAAAGATAACATCGCAATTGTTCAAATAACTAAATACCGAAGTCACTGTGAATTTACTTCAAGTCATTTTTCCAAACAGGCCAAAGATGTACATATAAATATTTGGAACAAATCACCAATAGATGGTATTTACAGAGATTGTGTCGACATTTCACACTCAAAATTGTACTTATCAGATATTGTTTTACCCAAAATTCATAAAAAGTTTATATCGCAAACATTCAAATCATATCGAAACACTTCATATATGGAAATTACTGGAATAATTCACTATAAGATGGCATTTTCAGAGATTGCATTCACTTTTCTCACTTAAAATTTTATTTACAAGATATTATTTTGCTAAAATACATAAAAAGTGTATATCGCAAACATTCAAATTATTTTGAAAAACTTCAAATATCGAAATTACTCGAATAAATCACTACAAGATGGAATTTTGAGAGATTGTGTTATATTTTGCACTCAAGATTTCTTCAATCAGATATTAGTTTGCAAATAATTCATTATAAATTTACATCGCAAACATTCAAATAATTTTGAAACACGTCAAATTCTGTTTGAACCACTTCCTGTGAAGAAATTGGTAAAATATAATAATAGTAGATTCTATTTGATGTACATTTGTTTACTTTCATTAAAATATATATTTTAAAATATTCATTTCATTTCCCGTGTAAAGTGTCATTAAATTTATGGGTAAGAATTCACAGATTGTTTTTATTCAAATAAAATTTCAGGAGTATATTATAGAAAAAAAATGATTAATTTTTTATTTTATGTACCATATTTTTTTCTTTTTCTCTCGGTATTCGCACGCCGATGTATTATCACTATAAAAATACTAGCATTCCTATATTTTAATTAACCTGAATTGAAATAAAAAATGACGGGTGACGGATGACTAATACAATTTGATTGGCTGAATTGTGAACGGAGACGGATGACGAGCACATACAAGGTTTGGCTTAGGAACGATGACTCCCGTCGGATGAATGCTGACTGATGAATGATTTGACGAATGCCTTTTGAATCATGACTGATCTGACTTGACTTTTGACTGATCGGTGACGGACCGATGACTCGTGACGGATCGCAAAATGGGAATGTTGACTGATGGACTTAGATGGAATGTTGCGTCAGCACCCAACTGTATACGAGTTTTCAAAATTCTAAAAAAGCTCCTTAAAACTCTACTCTTGACACAGTCATGGACAATGAAAATGACCTTCCACCCGTTTATTTTCATGTGAAATTGTTGATCTAGAATGTAATACTATAAAAACACAGAATACGAAAATTGCAAATTAACTTGCTTATATGTTTCAAAGTTATTAGATAAAAATAAAAATGTGTTTTAAAGAGCAATATTTGTCAATTTCTCATCTATAATAAGTAAAATTTTTGCGCTAGATGTTAATTTCACACACGCAATAAAGACGTTTTTTATCTGGGGACATGTCCCGGGGCAGTACCAGTTTGCAAGTTATATCTGTTACATATTTAATCAGGCAGTATTGTTTAATTGACACTATGACTTGAAATTTATTGATGAAAAGACACAGAATTAAGCAAGATAATAAAAGCACATAAACGTTGCTATTTTTTGTTTATGTGTTGTTCGCTGGCATATTGTAGCGTGTTAATATAATTTTTAGTCATTGGTAATGAAAAAGAAAGGAAATGGGGTAAAATGTCAAAGAGACAACATCCCATATCCAGGTTAAAACGACCCAAAACAAAGCATCTAGGGGTCATCGTACGGTCTTCAACACAGTGAGGAACCTCACACCATATAGCAAGCCCTAAAAGGCCACAAAAAGGTAAAAAAGTTAATAAATAAATAGAAATAAACCACATCCAATAACCCAAATATCAAGAAACTAAAATCTTATAAGACGACACGGACAAGCCAATCACCAACATATTCCTGACTTGGGACAGGCGCAAAAATTGCGGTGGGGTTAAACTCGTTTTCTTGGATCCAAACCATCCTCCAATGTGTGGTGAATGACTAAAAAATAAATACACAAAAAGACTCACAGTAAAAATCAAACTAGAAAAAAGTCCAACTTATCAAGACGATTATCCTTACAATGATGTACATAAAACATGAAGACAATACACACAGGTAGTGTCCGGACAAATGCTCGCAGTAACTGAAATTAATTTTTTTTTTTATTTTTTTTTGTAAACCAGAGATACAGTTGATAAGTCCGCATGTGGAGAATAAAGTATGTAGAAATCAAATTTACAGTAATATCGGTATTGCCTTCAGGTTAGGTGAACATAGAGCTGTGGAGTATTTTCATGTTGCTCAAATGACCTGTTATTTTGAGAAATAAATTTATGTGGAGAGAGGGAACTTGATAGGCTATGGTTTGCACGAATTTGCACAATTTTCAGCACATATAAACTGATCAAATGACTAAATACCAAAGTTACTGTGAATTTGATTTCTGCAATAATTGTGCCTAAAATTGAAAATATTGAATATTGGATATATATAAGTGATTGCGTCAGATTGCAAGTTAAACCCCTTTAAACAGAGTAGTTAGGGTCAGAAAAGTTTACATTGGAATGAAGCCGATCCCAGGCAATACAATACGCTTAATGCTAAGGATTGATAACGATTGCAAACGGGCAGAAACTATGCCGCAACTTTCCTGTTTGTCCATAATCTGCTGAAACCTTTGTCTGAAGTGGATTTTCAACCGTCGAAGACAAGCAGTCGAAATGAATAATGCGGGAAAGAGAGATGTTGTCATTCCCCATTTTCCAGCCCCTTGCTTCTTTCTCCTGTGCCTTCTCTCCCAGTTTATCTTTTGTTTTCTCCATTCTCCCTTCTCCTCTCTGCTTGATTACACCCAATCTATCCTTTTCCCGCTCCCTAGGTCTTACGAACGGTCTCCCTTTACCTTGTCCACCCTCTCTTAAATGAATTGACAGGTTATATGGTTTTAAAACAATAAATAAAGCTACCATCGTGTTACTATAATGAGACAAATGTGTATTAAAGTGAATTATATCAAATCCGGGTTTCTTTTAGACTTGTTTATGGTTAAAAGAGTGTAATTAGCTCGTACTTGCCTTGGAATGTTTTTGGCCACCCAATCAACAGCTTGATAATCGGTCTGCAAGCTCACTGATTGGATATAATTAATTTCTGTTATTTTTATTGGTAACTTTCATTAATACTGCATTTTAAAATTTGGGACACTCACCTAGAGGTCAAACTTAAGGACGGAAAACCAATGGCAACAGATAAGTTTCTGCAGTTGAAAATTTGGCCGATGAATGGCACTTCATGGACAATAACAGTTTGGAGAGAAAATGAAACTAATACAGTTGTGAGAGGAGGAAACGTTACTATTGTCGCCCCTCGAAATTGAATTACACTACTCTAACCTAAAGAGTTAAACTGTCATTTTCATGATTTGGGGGAACAAAGTTCCAGTTGGGGTACTAAATCACTTCATTTTCTGTGGAACTGCAATACAGGACTAACCAATTTCTAAACATATCGTTATGTCAAAATAATAGTCTATTTCGAAGTATTGTAGAATTTATGAAATTCACAAAAAGGGGTTGGGCTTTTGTAATTGCCCTTGGTAATGAAAATATTAATAGAAAACACTAAGTTTCGTTGGTTATTATTCATTTTGTATAACACCCTAAGAAATATGTGGTTTTGTACCATGTATTTGTATCTGTTCAAACTTTCAACCGAAATTTCGTTGTTATTTTGTTTGTGCAAAAAATACGTGAAAGGGCTATTCCCATTTATGTCAAATTAACAATAGTAGGTTAATTCAATGGTTCTATTTATGCACACGATATCTTTCATAGGAGCCCGTATTACATCATTGCTAGGTTAACTGTGTCAGCATTCTCAAAATTTTTAGCCTATACTCTGTTTCAGTATTGTATCTTAAAGAATTTTTTTACCGAATCTTCTTTTGTTGTTCAAATTCAGCAATTATGAACAAGCCAGGTATTTCTTATAATCAACATAGGCGGCCTTTGACGCCTGGAAATGAAACGTTAAAAAGTCATATTCAGTTATGACGTAAAACAGAAATACCGTAATGTCCCTACCAAGTCATTTTTTTTTCTTCTATTTTCATATAGGGGTGGCATCGGGAAAAAATCACTTAAAAATAAAGTGCTTAAGAGTGTTTTTTCCAAATGTTGCTTAACATTTTAGCAGTATATAAGACTACATAAAAACATAGGATATGGCAAGATTTGGGACCGATGAAAATCCATATATAGGTAAAGAGAGTGTAATTAGCTCGTGATTGCCTTGGAATGTTTTTGGCCACCCAATCTACAGCTCGGTAATCGGTCTGCCAGCGTACTGATTGGATATAATTAATTTCTGTTGTTTTTATTGAAAACTTTATTTAATATTGCATTTAAAAATTACAAAATGCCACTTTATTATCTACAATAAAATGATTTAAAAAGATTAAAAGTTAGCATTAAATTTAAGCAATTTTCGTTGAAATTTTGGCTAATAACCTAGAGGTCAAAATTCAGGACGGAAAACCAAAGACAACATATAGGTTTCTGCAGTTGAAAATTTGGCCGATAAATTGTTCTTCATGGACAATAACAGTTTGGAATGAAAATGAGACTAATAAAGCTGTGAGAGGAGGAAACGTTACTATTGTCGACTATGAAATTTGAATTACACTACTCTAACCTTATGTCACTTCGTAATGTAGATTGAAAACCCGTTTCAATTCTATTTCATCTACTTGTTCAATGACTATCCATGCAACAAACATTATCAAACACTTTATTTTTGGTATATTCATGATTTTGAATGTTTTTCCCTTTTCTTAGCTATGCGAAAAATTTCAAACCACGTTCCGTTCATATATTATATTTCGGCTTACTCGATTTGTTTGTCTATATTTAATATTTACTTATGAATTATTATATCGGTATTTTGTTTTCATTGTGTATTTGACCTCTTTAACATTGTCTTTGTTGTATGAGTATTATGAATGAAATGTATTTTATCTTGATTTTAACCTTATTTTATTCATTAAAGAAAAGGATTGGGCAACAGGTAAAGCCTATACAAACAAGTCCTATCCCATAATACATGCAAAAGATATACAAATTTAGATATAAACAAAAAACAAAGAAATACAAGCAGGAAAATTTACAAATATGAACACTTGTGAGGCTCTTCATGGAGGTATCGAGGAATCAGGCAATCAAATATTTATCACAATTTAAGTTAGTGTTTGAAAAATAGGGTTACTTGAAAATATGGTAATCTTTATAATTTACATTTATCACAAAATATGACAATCAAATATTGAGAGTAGAATGGGGTTTAAATAATTGAGTAATCAATTAAAAAAAACTAATAATAGAATATTCAGCAAAATAACCCCCCATTATCAAGTTTTTTTTTGAAAACTATGAATAGAATCACAAGTTTCTCTCTTCATAAATTATAATAATATCACAATCAAAGAGAAATACCTTAAGACATGCAATGGCGCCATGATTAAAGAACATCAATATTTGTTTTTTTAACATGAAAATAAAAAAGAAATAATAGTAAAGAACTAAATGAATTGACTTTACATAAAAAAAGCAAATAAATCATGCAAAATAAACAAACACAGCAAAAGTAACTTTTAAGCAAATCTGTGGGTGTCATTAATGTATTTTTGAACATATTCAAATATTTGTATATTCAATTCAATAGAATAGGTTCTGTCACCATAAAGGAGTAAGTCCACAGTGATGTCTGTATCTATATCGTTGTTGTTAAGTAATTGCTGAATAGAGTGAAACCTATTTATTGGTTGTGGTCAATAAATGAGGACAATTCATTAAAAAGTGAAAATTGTCCCCATAGTCATTACTACAATTCGGACAATTTGTATTTTCAGAGCAGAGAAGGGGTAATTGTAATTGTAATCATTAATCAGCTGTAATCGATTACATTTTTAAAAGTAATCAGTGTAATCATTAATCAGCCAAAAAACTGATTACATGTAATTTAATCTAATCAATTACTTTCAAAATAGCCTGTAATCATGATTACTTTATGATTACATTATGATTACAATGGAGATATTAGAATCTTAAACATGGCTCTTTTCATAGAAAATATAAATTATTTCAGAAAATTTTATAAAAATAAGTTACAAAAAATGGAAAAAAAAATGTGATAATAGAACCATTTTCTTTTTATATCTATCCTCTAGGGTAACATGTTTGCTACATCAGCCAAATGTACTTTATATGTTTTCACAAATTTGATCACAACTACAAAAGAAAATTCAGTTTTTTTTTTGTTTTTCTTTTTAATTTTGCAACAGATTATATAATGAATGCAAAAACATAGGATAATTCTTATTCTGTCTAAGTGTCTGTCTACTGTTTGAGTTCAGAATATAACTTTATCTCATACCTGCCAACTTTTGATAATTTCCATGGGGGTTTAAATGCAAGGCCTGCCTTTTCAGGTTTGAGTGATTTTGAGGCGTTTTTAGCCAAGTTTTTTTTTTGTCTAATACTTGATGCCCTCTTTTTATCAAATAAAAACATCTGGTTGTTAAAGAAGACTTTACTTTTGAAAAGATTTTACACATTTAAAACAACTGGTCTATTATGCCCTTTCTGATTTGTTTTTGCTAATTTATCTTTGGAACACTTATTTCATGGATCCATCAGTGTAAAGATTAAATAAAGTTGTGAAAATTTTGTCCTGATTGAAATTTAATTATGGTCATAATTCAGTGTTGTTTATTTTAGAATCAAATTTTCAATCCTTTGTTTAATCAGTGTTAGTGTCACCTTTGTACTGACAGGTAGAAAACAATAAAGATTTGTTTTGTCCCTAAGGGCATTATTATACAAGTAATTGTGTAACAATTTGTAAGATTGAATTATTAAAAAAAATTCAATTTACATGTACAGAAACCATACAATGTACCAACTAAAAACTAAAGTTGCAATTAAACAACTGCAAATTCAGTGAGCTTAAAATTGGAACTCCCATGGAATATGGACAAGAGTTAATATGAATAGAAAAGATATTAGAAGGGCTTCTGTCAAGTGTAGAATGCTTATCAGTACATATATTCTACAGACAGATTTACAAAAAATTCAATGGTAGTGATGTCGAACCAACTTGTCCGTTGTGCAGTTTAGAAAATGAAGATATTATCCACTTTCTCTTGAAATGTAACTCTCTTCTTAAGTATAGAACCTAATGTTTAAATGACTTAAAATTTGTAGCTTCAGTCAAAATTTTTGGGAACCTCTACAATCTGAACCTATTTTGTTGACGTGTCTCATGTTGGATGCATTGTATCTGGTACAGAAAAACCTTTTACCAGATGATACTGCTTTTCTAGAGTCAATTGAAACTATTACAAGGAAGTTGTGTTTTAATTTACACTGTGGAAGAACATTTTGAAGTAACTCATGTAAATAAATGGTCAGGTGTGGGAAATTGCTCAAATCCTCTGTATATATTTTAGATTTTAGCAGATTTTATTATAACTTTTATGTGAACATTTAAATTTTCAATCAACTTGATTAAAAATTGTGCTCCAATCAACTGGAGGATTCTACATACAAAAAGAAGAAGGGGTATGGAGTGAGAAACTCGTATCAAACACATCAAGAAAAATACTTTATCAAGAAGAGCAGGACATAAATTCTTTTTGTTTTAGTTGACAAAGAATAAATAAAATAAATATTGAAATTTCTTAGCAATAGTTTTTTTTTAGATTTCAATGTAATCAGATGTAATCATGATTACTCTTCAATGTAATCATTAATTTAATTTAATCATGATAAAAATGCTGTAATCATTAATTTAATTTAATCATACATTTTGTAAAGTAATTGTAATTTAATGTAATTTGATGAAAGTAATCGGACCCATGCACCCCTGTAGCCAGGTGAGCTAAAAAACTTCAAGCTGTGCGTAAACCTCATACTACCACACTTTTTTCCCGTGACCAGTGAAGCATGAAGTTGGTACCATGGGTAAAATTGTATTATGATTTTTGTTTAATTAGACGCTAATGTGTATATATATAAAGTTTCGTGATAATACCTTACATCCTTCCCAGAAAAAAACTTAAACCTGTAGGTAAACCTAGCCTGGGACGGACGAACGGATGGACGGACGGACAACCCGAACACTATATGCCCCCCTACTATCGTAGGCGGGGGATAACAAGCACGAAAGGCTGCTCTCCCCTTTTTGCAGAAATGATACAAAGCTGTCATTGAATTATCTCCACTAAACATTTTGAGCAGCATCCATATTACTTCATGCACATCTTCTGGTAGTATACTAAACCTGTGTAAAATTTCATCAAAATCAAAGAAGCTTTTTAGAACATGAGCTGACAAACTACCTGGACGGACAGACAGACAGACAGGCGGACAGATAGGGAGATTCCTATTACCCGAAACTGTGTTTGCGGGAGGGGGAGGAGGTATTACTATGTTCCCCTTCTTTGGCCATCTTGAATTAGTTTGGACAAGAGATCCTTGAACAAAAAATTCCATAGGTCGGAGGGACAACAGGTCAAAAGTGATGGAAAAACTCACCAGCCAGGTGAGCTCACAAACAAGATTTTCTTACCACCCCTTCCCCTGTAGCTATGAAAAGGTAAAGCTACACTATTCAAAAAACCTTAAAAAGAATTGCACCCCTTCATGGAGCCCTAAATCAATATGGTAAATGCAAATTAAAGTGTGTGTGTGCACCCAGTAGTAATACTAGTGTGGACACAATGTAAGCATGGAAACAATAATATATCTTCCCCTATAAATATTAAAGTTGATTATCTCCCCTTTTAAATTTTGACCGGCACTCATATTACTTCAATGCACATCTTCAGGTGTGTGACATTTAATTAAAATCCAAGAAGCTGTTCAGGAGGACATGTACTGACAAAGAACATAGACAGACAGACAGACAGATGGGCGCACTGAAAAACAGGGTTATTCCTATTTATCCCAATCTTTGCTTGTGAGGGTTTTAAATTTAGGTACTTTATTAAAACAAGAATTAGGCTCCTCTGGCTCCTTACAGCAAGAAAAGCATAAATGCTACATTCAAAACTAAAGTACTTACAATGTGAAACTTGCATAAAATCGAGAGTGACAGACAGGTGGTAAGGAAGGATAAGGATGTCCTGCCTTGTAAAACCAATATAAATTTAGAGTGAAATGAACACAGTTCAGAGACAAATCTTTTATTGCACTCTTCAAAACATAGAATATAACAACATATATATAGGAATAAGAATAAAACAATAAATTTTAAACAGTGTAACATTGTAGTTTAACAAATTTTTGGCATAATGATATGACATTTTGTCATTATGCATACTTACTTGATAAATACTATAACAATACTATAAAGATCTACGACTTTGAAATATTTGATAAAACATATAGTATCCTACTTTTGAAATACACTGTATATTTGTGTAGAGAATAGCCCAAGAAATATAACCCATATCTGTCAAGGGTTTGTGGGGAAGAACCTCAAACACTTGACTTGGGAAGATGTGCTGATCAAACCTCAAGGGTTTATCATGTCACATGTATATATGTATGAAAACTTCATAACATTAAAATACAGGATCATAGGTTGGGACTTTAGATCTATATGTATTTTGCTAAAAAGTCATTCCAAAATTGGTTGAAAATTGTTTGGACTTCACATGTTCAAAATATGACGTAACAAATAAGCATTGCAAATAATGTATCTTGGTGTATGATTGTCATAAAGCTAAAAATATATATTCATTCTAACTTCAGTTGGATTTATTGCTCTAATTTATCAAACAGCTTGGGCACGGCTTAATTTTCTCCTTCTTGTAGGTAATCTTGAAACTAATAATCCCGATATAATTGACCCGTGACCAGTCAAGTCAATTAAACAGAATAATGAGAAACTAGAACATTCTAAAAAAACCTTTGGTTGGTTCAGACCATTTTTTAATTTTCTCCTTTACATACAAAATAAAAAGTATCTCTGACATCTTACTGAACATAAAATGAGTTTATTTTCATCAAA
>MJUU01053682.1:4918-18504 GCA_002080025.1 Modiolus philippinarum
CGTATTTGGTGTTTACATTCATATGTTGTACCATTTAAGGTTGGTCTTTTAACATTTATGCTTGTATTTGGTGTTCACATTCACAGGTTTACATAGTTTGTTTTACTTTATGTTGATCTTTTAACATCTATGCATGTATTTGTTGTTCATTTTGTCGTCAGTATCTATTTGTTTTCATAGTTTGTGTCACTTCATGTTAACTTCGTCATCCGTTTGTTGTTTACAACCATATGTTGTATCACTTCATGTTGATCTTTAGCCATTTATGCTTGTATGTATTGTTCATATTGTCTTCAATATCAATTTATTTTCATAGTTAATGTCAATTTATTGTCATAGCTGACGTTATGTTTATATTTTTGTTCATGTCAGTGTTAATGTTTACATGTTTTAATATCACTTTATAGTCGTAGTTAACTGTATGCTTATGATTTGGTGTTCACATCAGTGTATTATCATATCTTGCGTCTTATTATGTTGATGTTTCAATGTTTCTGTTCGTATTTGGTGTTCATATTGTCTTCGGTATCTATTTGTTTTCATAGTTAATGTCAGTTGATAGTCATAGCTGACTTTATGCTTCCGCTTTTAGTATTTCAGTTCACATTAGTTTTCATATTATCGTAAGTATCAATTTGTTTCCATAGTTTGTGTTTCATATCATTCTTGCAGATAAAGTTCATATGTTTACATATTTTTGTTCATTCATAGTCATACTTAACGTTAGGTGTATGATGTGGTGTTAATATTCGTGTCAATGTTCATATGTTTACATATCTTGTGTCAGTTTATGTTGATGGTTTAAAGTTTCTGTTTGTATTTGGTGTTCAATTAACATTAATATTGATGTGTTCAAATAGTTTGTGTCAGTTCATAGTCAGCTATACGTTATGTTTCCGTTTTAGTGATTGAAGTCACATTAGTTTTCATATTGTTTTCAGTTTCAGTTTGTTTTCATAGTATCACTTGATGTTTCGTCTTCCACCCATTGTTAACATTCTTATCAAAGTTTATATGTTTATATGTTATGTGTTCATTCATAGTCATGGATGACCTTATGTTTGTGTTTTAAGCGTTCAAGTTCTTATGACTGTCATTAAGTTTTTATGTTTCGTATCACCTTATCTTGATATTTATCAATTCATGTTTTTTTTTTATAAACATGCACATCTATACCGTTATAAGTCGTGTTCTTGTGTTAACATTCTGTCATTGTCCATATGTTTACATATCTAATGTCGTTTAATGTTCATAGTTCAACATTTCTACTTGTATTTGGTGTTCATATTGATTAGTTTCTATGTGTTGTATCGATTCAAGTGATCTTTTACCATTGATACTTTCATATTTGGTTCATTTTGTCTCCAGTGTCAATTTGTTTCATAGTTTGTGTCACTTCATGTTGGTGTTTATGTTTATATTTGTAGTTCATATTGTTTCAATATCTATTTGTGTTCATAGTTAATGTCAGTTGATAGTCATAGTAGTCATAGTCATTTGCTTCCGGTTTTAGTATTTCATTTCACACTAGTTTTCATATTATCTTCAGTATCAATTTGTTTTCATAGTATCACTAAACGTTTATTTTGTCTTCTACTTGTTATCATTCATAACTAAATATGTTTACATGTTATGTGCCCATAGTCATGAATTGTCTTATGTTCATATCAATGTCATTGATTTTTTGTGTCAGTTCTAGTTTCATTATGTGTTTTCAATGAAATATCAATCAGTATGAATAGGGTAACAGATATGATTAGGGTAAGGGTTATAAATAAGGGTAAGAGCTATACATAAGGGTTACTGTTATATAAATAAAGGTAAGGGTTATAAATAAAGGTTAGGATTATACACATTAGGGGAAGGGTTATATACATTAGGGTTAGGGTTATACATAAGGGTTAGGTTACTGTTGTATACATTAAGGTTAGGATTATATACATAAGGGTTACGATTATATACATAGGGTAAGGGTTATACATAAGGGTAAGTGCTATATACATAAGGGTAATTGCTATATACATAAGGGTTATGGTTGTATACCAAAAGGTTACTGTCACTGATGTATACATTAAGGTTATGGTTACTGTTATATACCAAACTGTTAGTTATATACAACAGCGTTAGGGTTACTGTAATATACACTAGGGTTAGGGTTGTCATTAAGGAATTGAAATCAGGGTTAGGGTTACTGTTATTTACATTAGTGTTATTGTAATTGCTATATACATAAGGTTAAAAGGTTGTATACCAAAGGGTTACTGTTATATACATAAGGGTTAGGGTTATTACATAAGTGTTAGGGTTAGAGTTATATAAAGAGGGTTAGGGTTATATACATAAAGATTAATATTATATAGATTAGGGTTACTGTTATTACATAAGGGTTAGTGTTTTATAGATAAGGGTTAGGGTTATACATAAGGGTTAGGGTTACTGTTATTACATAAGGGTTAGGGTTACTGTTTTTACACAAAGGTTAATATTATATACCAAAGGGTAATGGTTATATACATAAGGGTTAGGGTTATAAGGTTAAGGGTTACTGCTATATACATTAGGGTATGGGTTACTGTAATATAAGGGTTACGGTTAATGTTATATACATTCAGGTTAGGAATACAGCTACATACATAAGGGTAACAAATAGTAACATAAGAATGAGGGTTACAGTTAGTATCATTAGGATAAAATTCAGTTTTTAACATTACAGTTAGGGTAAGTGTTATATACATAAGGATTAGGGTTAAGGTTATATATATAAGGTTAAGGGGTATATGTATAAGGGTTAGGGTTCATAAGGGTTAATGTTATACACATTAGGATTTTGGTTACATAAGGTTAGGGTTATATAAATAAGGGTTAGGGTTATACACATAAGGGTTAGGGTTATAGTTGTACACATTAGCGTTAGGGCAACTGTTATATACATTAGGGTTAGGGTTATTGTTATATGCACTAGGGTTAGGGTCACTGTTATCTACATAGGTTAGGGTTCATGTTATTGCATAAGGTTGCTGAAATATACATTAGGATTATGGTTATATACATAAGGGTTAGGATTACTGTTATATACAATAGCGTTAGGTTTACTGTAATATAGACTAGGGTTAGTGTTTTCATTTAGGGGTTGAAATCAGGGTTAGGGTTACTGTTATATTTATTAGTGTTAGGGTTATTGCTATTTACATAAAGGTTAAGGTTGTATACCAAAGAGTTAGTGTTGTATACCAATGGTTAGTGTTACTGATATATAAAAGGCTTACTTTTATATACATTAGGTTTAGGGTTAGCGTTTAAGGTATAAGGTAAAAATTAGGGTTAAGGGTAATACCAGAATGAACTACTAGGCATTACTAGTAGTACCTCATTTGCATATATAGTTCAGAATATAGGCGAGACCCAAGCTTCAAAAATGAAAGCATCTTAGAGGGCGAGACTACAATAAAGCAAACAGTTACCATGTAAACCAAGTGAAGTGTTAGTATAATAGCACCTCGTCAAATACCAAGCCATAGACTATACTATTAGAACAATAGCGTCTCGTCCGATACGAAGCCATAGAACATACTATTGAAATAATAGCACCTCGTCCAATATGAAGCCATAGACTATACTATTAGCACAATAGCACCTCGTCCAATAGGAAGCCATAGAATATACTACTAGAACAATAGCATCTCGTCCAATATGAAGCCATAGAATATACTATTAGAACAATAGCACCTTGTCCAATACGAAGCCATGATATACTACTAATACAATAGCACTAGAATATACTATTAGAATTATAGCACCTCGTCCAATACGAAGCCATGATATACCACTAATACAATAGCACCTCGTCCAATACGAGGCCATGATATACTACTAATACAATAGCACTAGAATATACTATTAAAACAATAGCTCCTCGACAAATCCGAAGCCATCGAATATAGTATTAAAACAATAGCTCCTCGACTAATCTGAAGCCATACAATATACTATTAAAACAATAGCTCCTCGACAAATCCGAAGTCCTAGAATATAGTATTAGCTCCTCGACAAATCCGAAGCCATACAATATACAATAACACAATAGCTCCTAGACTAATCCGAAGCCATCGAATATACTAAATAGCTCCTCGACAATCCGAAGCCATAGAATATAGTATTAAGACAATAGCTCCTCGACTAATCCGAAGCCATCGAATATTAGTACATAAGTACTTGAATAGGCGAGACCAAGGCTAAAGGCGAGACATATATGGCGAAGCCAAAAGTCGATGACATTACTAAAGTACATCAGCTCCTCGACAGCTCCTCGACCATTCCGAAATGAGATATATAGTACTAGTATAGTGTCTCCTCGACCGCTCCTCGACCAGCTCCTCGACAAATCCGAACTGAACGGTCCTTATATACTACTATACTTTCTGTAAGTCTGGTGTATGCCTGGAATAATACGTACTATATGTGTCATGAACAGAAAAGGATCAATCTACGTGCTTTAAAGCAACGAAAATGGCGTAGACTATGCTAAAGTTCATGACAGTGAGCACCGACTCGTCAGTCAGAAAAAAATCCAAAGTCAATTACAAAATACAAAAATGTCCAATTCGCTATGATGTACACGTGGATGAAGGAGTAACCTCGCATCAGAAATATTTGAATCATATCGCACGGAAAGCAGAAATTTAAAAAAGTTCCTTGGTACATGGTGGCATGTGACTGTGTTTTTGGCCATTTAAGGTGCTTCCTGTTATCTTTGTTATTCTATTTTTAGTTAAGAAACAACACCAGAATCACAAAGACAGAAATGCATGACATAAATTCAATCGAACAAAACAAATTTATATTTTGTATATTTAATAAATGGGGTAATAACAAATTTAAAAGTGGTCAGGAGCCGAAGTCCATGAGACAAACTGACAAATCAGGTGGAAACCACCGGCAAAATTGTCGACCGCAATGGTTCTGACTTGGTACAGGCATTTCAAACGAAATGGCTAGCCCAACTTCACTTTCCAATGCGGTAGTGTCCGGGAGCAACTCAACAAAAATTTCTGTTGAAAGGTCGTAGACAGTATTATGTAAAGAAAGAATCTTGAATCAGAGTTTGGACAGAACAAATTTTTCCATAAGGGACTGATATCTATCAAAGAACCTTTTTAATGATCGTATGAGACAGGATTTTTTAAAGCTTTGATTAATAAGGCGGTCACGGATATAACTATATTTAAGAAGAAGGTGTATATAATTTGTGCTAGTTCTCGTCTTATGAATCAGCTATGAAACATTGACTCCGTAAGTAGCAGAAGTTGAATATTTTGAAATTAAAATTGTCCCCTTTGTCGTTAAGTTCAGTACTGAGATGACCATTTTCGTCATATTCGAGATGTAAGTCCAAAAAGATGTAGATGTGGTGGTTTGTCGTTTCCTTTATCTCTAGTTCTGGCAGACATGTAAATGGGATGATACATTTAACTGATGGAAAGAACATCATCTATGTATCTTTAAGGGAGATTGAAGGATCTGGCATCTTTTATTTTATGATCTTTTATATGTACGAGTCACTGAAGAAATTCAGTCTCGTAAGTATATAAATTAGTGCCAATTGGTATGCCAACTTACTGTTTATATAAAGCATTTCGAAATGTGAGAAATATGTTATCAATTACAAAATCAAGCATACTGCACTCCTGTTTTTCATCGTAATATACTTTTCTTTTTTAATTGTTTTTTGAAAAAAATGAGGATTTATTCATGACTACAATTAATTAATTATTTATTTTATTTTATTTTATTTTATTTTATTTTTATTTACCTTTTTTTTTAATCGGCAAAGGCTTTTTGAATGATGCTTTTGATTCCTGGTTTTAGTTTATCATGAGGAAGTGTGATATACAGTGTGGAAATCTTTTGAGAAAATGTATTTTAGAAAATGAACGAGATTTAAGTTTTTATAATAAATCCTTCGAATTTTTAAATATTCACATGTGATTTATTTCACTTCGGGCATGAATATTTTACAGCAACCTTGATGCCCGTCAATTAACAATTTAGTAGTTGAGCAAGATGAAAATCCTGCGATAAATTTCTTCTTACATGGATTTTTGTGTAATTTTCATGTGGATATTCAAAGAGGACATGAGTGACCTGTGATTGGAAAGAATTTCATCTTTGTCAAATAAAGCTCTTCTGTATGTAGCAATACCAAGTGTTTTGTTATCAATCCCTAGTTCTTTGATGAGGCAGCTGTGATAATGTGCTTTACATACAAAAACGATGTTTTTAGAAGTTTTGTCTGCAGGTACAACAACATATTTGTCATGCAATTCAGAGAGACACTTACTGGCTTCATTATCTTCAAATACAGACTTAGGTCGATTGTTAACACATCTGCGTAGTTTGTTAACACGAATCCGCACTTAAGATCAAACGTATCTTAACCAAATGACAATGACTCATGTTCTGGTTCTTTGGTTGTCTCTCTCTTAACCCAAGCTCTGGCGTAATCTTCAACAGCGTCCATAACGAAATTTAAATTCCAATTGTGGTTTATGGAATATCAGATCATTGAAGCAACCTTCCGTAGAAATTCGTTTTCAGTGATCTTAAGATCACCTGGTAAAGACATGTCAAGGAGGATTGTAATCGAAGGCAGAGGCGGAATAGTCGCATGTTAGAGGAGATTTCATATAATATTTAATGACTAGGTCCTACAATGCCTTTTAAATCATCCGAAGCCCGATATTGAACGGAAGTAGTTTTGCCATTTAGCTACTCGTTTTAAAGCAAATTATGTGTAAATACTCAAAACTATTGGAGATAGATTGCATCAAATTAATATATTACTGAAGTACAATCAAGAAATTAAGTAACAATGGAGTTTACAAATATAGAAAGCTAGGTCCCTTCCTCGTTTCCTTAGTATGAAAACAAAGTTACTGTAAAATTTATTTTCTACATGTACAAATGCGCATTCCGACAACTTATGTCTCATCAGTGCAGATCAAAACAAAACATTTGGAAGTCCTTTAACCAAAAAACATGTTAAAGCTGATAGGGAACAAATAACCAAAAGGATCTAAATAGAAAAACCGAAATTCAGCTAAGGACAGATCTATGCATGAGAGAGATACTCCTTCATTTTCATAAAAAATTTGCAAAATTTATATATTGCAAGTTTTAATACAAATAATTCATAAAATAATTGATCAATTGATTAATAAAATGATTTATCTATTAAAATCTTCCGTTCAGTTAGCAGCATTTCAGCTTATCAACGCGGTTAATGTGAGGGTAAATGATTCAACATTGGCAATGAGTTTTGATTGCAACTCGGAATTTGAAGAAGTTTGGTATTTTTTTTTGTTTGTTTATTTTATTGTGCTTCTCCGCACAGTTTGTGCACACTGGTTTATGACCAAGTTTTTTTCTTTATAATGGCCCAACTACCAGGCATACAAAAAATTATTCCCTTTACCACCGACCAGGGATGCCCCGGGTCAGCTCTGTACATGGAGCTTTGTAAAAACTGTATATTAAAACACATTTTAATTCATGTATTCATTGGCCATACAGCTCTTTTAAATTAATTACAGTTGGAGTTAACATATGTGTTATGGTCTCATGTTCATTTACTCTATATCCTTTCGTAAAAAAATACATATACAGAGATGTAGAAACTATGACAGTAGCAGGACGGACATATTTATAAAGATGTGTCAAGATAAGGATCATGTAAGAAACCATCTACAAATTTTTATGGAAAATAATTATGATTTTGTGACGACTTGTCTTCCCGAACATTGTTTCGGTGTATTAAATACACCAGCATTTATCTTAAAGATTTGTCGATGGCAGCCACTCTTCGGGTTATTCATTGTCTAATCAATTGCGTTGACAAGGCATTTTAAAACAAAACAGTTTATCAAATTTCACAGAGTACATGCTTACAATGCTCGAGATAATTTGGGTATAAAGAGATGAAAGTAATCCTTAAAATGAGGATTGTTTAATGAAAGAACATTATCTGTGTTGTTTAACAAGTGAACATCTTCTATATAACGGAGGCTGAAAATAAAGTAGTAAGCTAGCTTTTTGTCTTTTTTTCTGAACAATCCATTGTATTAACCACGCTTCAAAATGATAGAGAAACAAATCTGCTGAAAGTGGAGCACAATTAGCCCAATAGTTATCCCAATAGTCTGCTGGAAAACTTGTCCTCCAAATTTTACAAATGTGTTATTAATAGACAAAATAAGCATTGTGATGACATCTTCTTCTGTATAGTTTTAGCCTGAATCAGTATGCAGTTTAACAAGCCTTTGTTCATTTCATCCATCCACATGGCCGTCACCATGATTTTATTGAAAGATCTGAAGTGTCTTTGTCCCAAATGAAAACGAAATATTTTCAGCTAGATTTCCCGTCTTCATGGATTTGATATAACCGGTTTTAACTCTACCCATGATTGACCCACTGGTTGCGTGACGCGTTTCGCTATCGGAGAAGGACATGCTTACCCATCCGGAGCACAGATCTTTTGAGTTTGTGAGGATCCACATCTCATTCACTCCACTTGTTGAGTACTCTTCATGACTGTATATCTTTAGGCCATCTTTGATTGTTGTAAAAAATGAAGTTAGGATCTAAGAAAGGGGAGAACCTGCATTAGTTACATTTGTGTAAGACTAACTGGTAGGATAATTACAATAAGTAGAACTTTCTCTGTGTAGGAATGTAGGAGAATGATACAAGTTATTTCGATATCTTTGGGACCTTATCCATTATCTGATAAAAAAGACAAATATATCATTGCACGATTCCCTAATATGATGTCCATGGTATTAAATGGTAGAATGCATTTCTACAATAATAAGCATGTAATATATTTTGTTTGGTATTTGTTTTTGACGATTTATAAATAACTGGCTTCAACAATACTTGAAATTATTCCCTGTGTGAACTTTGTTGACCTTGGCAGGAACTCTTAACACAATATATAATTCAGAGCTCCTGATGACCTAAGTTTTTGTAGGGGTTAACACTGCTAGTGTTTTAGTTATGTGGTGTTCTTGGTCATTTTTGTTTATGTGTTTTGTCTTTGTCATCCTATCTAAATTCGTGTTGGATGTGAATTGCCGTGATTCTGGATTTATGATTGTAGAATTCCCCCTTTCCCAGTTCTTGCTTCAGTATTCGTTTGCCGATGTATTACACACAATTATATTGCAAGAAATAATCATACTGATACTTATCATATCTCTTTACATGGTTTGTAGTTCTGTCTTTCATAGGGTTTCAGTAATTATATTGGTGTACAAACACTCAGTCTATGAAGATGTAGACAGTCAAATTACAAATTGTACTTATACATGTATGTAGTCGTTTTAATGCTTTAGTTTTCAGTGTTGTGGCGGTGTTAGTGTGTTTTGTCCCTGTATGGTGTCTGTCATGTTCCGTCTTCTGGTTATTTTATCTTGTTTTTGCCTTGTCTCTGGACTTTATGTGATAGTGTGCTTTGTTCCTTTGGTTTTTTTAACTTTGAAACTGTTTAGGTATTGAAATAGAAACCGTAAAAATATAAGGGATTCATTTTGCTACTCAATTGATAAAAATTTCTTGAAAATTATAACTAACTAAGATCTGTTGGACTATGTTGTAGATGAGAAAGTATTTATATATCATAGATTGAAAAAAACATTCTCTTAATATATTACAGATACATTGACTTCTTCAGGAAATCTGGTTTTACATGCAGGGCTCTTATACAACAGGGCATTTAACATCCAAACTTCTATGGAAATATGCCCTTTACAAAGCAGATAAATTCAAAAATTGTCCTTTCAAACTTATTAATCTGTTGAACAAACTTATTGATAAAGGATATAAATACAGCATTGTTGTTAAATCTTTACTTCTGGTTTTTGTTGGCAAAAATATTGATCAGCTCTTAAATTGTTTACAACATAAATAAATTAAACAATTTTTCATATTGGCAGTATTTGGCATTGCACAATATCATGTTCTTCTTTCATAATTGATAATGTTGTTATTGAAGTCAACGGAAATTTTGCTTAGCTATCTGTCAGTAACTGCGAGCAATTGTCAGACTCGTCTTGATAATTTGGACTTTTTTCTAGTTTAATTTTTCTGTCATTTTTGTGTATTTATTGTTTAGCCATTCACCACACATAGGGGGAGGGTTTGGATTCAAGAAAACGAGTATGAAGGTCATTGCCTTGTCCTAGTCTTCTTATAACATTTTAGTTTCTTGATATTCGGGTTATTGGATGTGGTTTGTTTCCATTGATTTTATTCCCTTTTTTACCTTTTTGGAGAAATTTAGGGCTTGCTATATATGGTATGAAGTTCCTCATTGTATTGAAGACCGTTTTGGGTCGTTTGAACCTGGAGGTGGAATGTTGTCTCCATGACATTTTCCTTCTTTTTCAAATTTATCAACAAACAATATCCAGAAAGTGTCGCCTCTAAATCCTTTCCATAAATACATCTAGTTATGGATCTAAACTAAACACAAAAAAGGGAATTCTGCTTAATCTTTCTCCTTTCGAGATTGGCGCTGTGTTGTTTCCTATAACGTTAAAAAATACTGACTGCTTATACTACAGTTCAAAATCATAAGCAAGATTGTAACAACTAATTCATCCTTATTGAAAAAATAATCGATATTGCAGCAAATTTCAATTTCAAAAGATGGGCATTTTAACGACTAAATTAGAAATCCTCACTACAGATATAGGCAATCGTTTGGAAGACGAGATATCCAAACATGTTACAAAATTGACCAAAAACTCGCACGAAAAGATACTAATAAATGTCATAAAAATTCTCACAATAAGGTATTTATTGATTTTATCGGAGTTCAAAGATATACGGACATTTCAAAACGTCGGTGTTATGCCAGTAACGAAGTGCTGAACAAATGGGCTGACGTTACACTCTAGGAGATGTATCGAACAAGTGGTCACATATTCATAAAATATTATTGAATGATTAGAAATTTTGCTTTTTGCCGATTGGTCAAGACAGCATTTCCTTGTTTGTACCTCAGAATGAGTAGACCTCGCGTGAGGTCTATTCAGATTTTTTACTTGACCAATCAGAGACGAAGTTTCATTACAAACAACCAATCACGTTGTTAATAGCATTCGGAAGAACTTTTCGATACGGTATGCGTAAAATCATTGAACAGAGGATTCCTTTAATACAAGAAAAATTTTTATATTTACCAACAAAACATATAATGGGAATTAAATGGTAATTAAAAGGATATGGAGTAAATGTACATGAAAAAAAGTTTCTACAAATACATGGTAAAACAAGCAAAGGAACGACGCCTACAGAGGCGGAAATTACAGATCAACAGTAAGCAGTTCTTTATCTTGAAGTCACAATGAGGGCTTCAACAATGAGCTTTGCTCAAACCTCATAGTAAGTTATCAAACCACATTTTGTAAATGAGATCGAGTGGTTTGATCGGCGTTGCAATTAAACTAATAAAACATATGATTTTTTTGCTGAATATCTAGCGTTCGAAATTTCTTTTCTCTTTAATTTCCGTCTGAGGACAAGTACAAAAAATGCTGTTATTACAAAACCACAAAAAACCATCCATCATTTCATTAAGCATTAATTGACTTTTAATTTCGGTCTACTCATGACTATACGGACCTGGTCAAGGATTGGTTAACCTCGACCCTTGGCCTCGGTCATCAAATCTTGACAGGTCCGTATAGTCATCAGTAGACCTCATTAAAAGTCAATAATTGTATATTATTATACTCTTTTGGAGAATTACATTTGCAATGGACACATAAATTATATCTGGATGCCCCGATTGACATGTAAGTTTAGGCATTATATGTGTATTTCAATATTATTAATTAAACACAATCTGCAGTAATATTTCTGTTTCTTTCAAGAAATATAATCACAAAAATATGTACAATGTCTTTGATTAATAAAGACCGATTATCCGTTGTAGTTCATAACTATTGCGTTGTAGTGAAATTGACCTACAATACTAACAATGCATCACCAAGTTTCTGATGTATAAAACAAGACATCACATATTCTAAAAACATAATTAGATTTCTTTCTACAATAACATCCATGCCAATGCTTTTCATTAGATTTTTATTAGACAACATTTCCATCAGATATATGTCTTCGAACGATTAGTTCTTAGTTATTCGAATTCCTCTCTTCAACTCACTGCATTAATTGAAGTTTAATTTAAAAATAAATACCGAAATAACATACCGGAAAACATATTGCCACCAATTACATGTAATCGATCGTAATTTTATTACAGTCTTCTTGAAAAACTCCATTTACTCCCTTTTTTTTAAATTTTTTTTTTGGTTCTATTTTGTTTTGTTTTGTTTTTTTAATTTATCTGTGCAATTTTATTCTTCAATATGCTAAAATAACTAGAAATAGAAGTTACTGACAGTTATTGAAAAAAGTAATCAATAAAGGGATATGAATTAAATGAACATGCGACAAATAATGGAATCAAAGGAACAAAGTTATTATTGTTGTTCCTCATTTTGAAGTCACTATAATGTCGTGAACAATGAGCCTTTCTCATAATAAGATGAAGCCTCAAGTGAATAAATTATGATGCAACTGTAACAACTTTAAACTAGATGTTGCCGGAAACGACAGCTATCCCCGCACTCCCTGTTTGACACAGAAAACAGTTGTTATACACCCTAGGCATATTTTTTCATTATTTTTTAAATCTACCTATTGATAGTAATTATTGTTACTAATCGAATTCTAGGATATATGATTGCTAAGTAGAATTCCAAAAAATAAGTGGTCTTTGAGACTTTCAGGAAATTTACCAAAATTGGAATCAAATATTTTTGAAATCCAATTCATGAAAATGTTCATCCTAAAGTACACAAACATTTTGAATATGGTTGCTAGGTAGAATTCCAAAAAATAAGTGGTCTTTGAGACTTTCAGGAAATTTACCAAAAATGGAATCAAATATTTTTGAAATCCAATTCATGAAAATGTTTTTCCCAAACTACACAAACATTTTAAGTATGGTTGCTAGGTAGAATTCCAAAAAATAAGTGGTCTTTGAGACTTTCAGGAAATTTACCAAAATTGGAACCGCCTTTCAGAATCCTAAGTTATCAGAATTTTGTTTTTTTACCAAACACTTGTTAGAATAAAAGATAATATGCCAAATTGAAAAAAAAATATTTGTCTTTGACATTTTCAGGAAATTTACCAATTTTGGAATCGGAACCAAAATTCCAGAAGCTTATTGCAAATTTATAGACTATATGCAACAATTCTGCATAAAGATTTGATCCCTAAATCCCAAAATGTAAGAGGAGTTTGCGTCACATGCCACATGTGTCTAATCCACATCTTTGGGTCTTTGTTAAAATTGACATCATGGGGCCTCTTGTTTGCACCAAGACCAATATCAAAAATCCGAAAGCTTATTGCGCATCTACAGACTATATGCAACAATTCTATAACAAAATTAAATCCCTAAATCCATAAATGTAGGAGGAGTTTGTGTCACATGCCACATGTGTAAAAAT
>MJUU01053682.1:18644-29436 GCA_002080025.1 Modiolus philippinarum
GACGGACGGACGGACGGACAGACGGAGGGTATAACATTATCCCCGAACTTTCTTCGAAAGTGCGGGGATAAAAATATCGTTACTGTAAATATAGTTTCTACAAATACCATTTCGACAAATTATGTCTCTTCAGTGCAGATAAAATTTTAACATTTGGAAGACAATAAACTCAAAGACTTTTAAAGGACATAACAATTCACCATATATTAAAAAACTCATATTATTATATCTACGTCATGAAACGATCATAGATAATTTGTAATGAAAATTTATTCATTGTTTTAGGTCAAGCGCTCAAAGCCATTATCTTATCAGCATTGTCTATGACGTGATAAAACTTTCAGTGCTTTATTTTGAAACGTCTTCACATGGGTTGTTATGGTTACATGTATATATAACAGAAAAATCTGTCATATTTAGACATTGATACCAAATTATTATACCCCCGTTTTGTGGGAGGTATCAAGTTTTCATGATGTTCGTTCGTCTGTCCGTCTTTCTATACCAAAAGCTGATCCACTTATCCTCCTAAACCACTGATTTGAATTTCATGAAACTTATACAGGAGCTTAATTACATATTGTGGATATTAACTATTTCGTTTTCCAATAATACGTTTTCTTCAAGATTTGTGAAATGTTTTGGACATTGTCCCATTTTTGCTCTTTTGACTCAATGTAAACCATAAAGTGACCGCCTGGTATCCACTACTCCTTCTAAACCACTGATTTGATTTCAGGAATATTCAATAATGTCGATATTGTCTATATGAAAAAGAAAAGAAATGTGGTAAATGTCAAGGAGACAACATCCCATTTCCAGGTTAAAACGACCCAAAACAAAGCATCTAGGGGTCACCGTACAGTCTTCAACACAGTGAGGAACCTTACACCATATAGCAAGCCCTAAATGGCCCCAAAAGGGTAACAAAAATGGTGAATAAATCAATGAAAATAAACCACATCCAATAACCCCTACATTTTATAAGAAGACAAGGACAAGCCAATGACCAACATATTCCTGACTTGGGACAGGCGCAAAAATTGCGGTTGGGTTAAACACGTTTTCTTGGATCCAAACCCTCCCCTATCTGTGGTGAAGGGCTAAAAAATAAATACACAAAAAAACTCACAGTAAAAATCAAACTAGAAAAAGGTCCAACTTATCAACTTATCACGAGTACCCTTACAATGAAGTACATAAACATGAAGACAATACACACGGGTATTGTCCGGACAAATGCTATTTGTCTTTAGCTCTTCATTGCATTTGACCTTCATGTCTTCCTCGTGTATGACCTTTAACCGTTTAAGTTTGGTCTAGATTATAATTAATCAGACACTGTTTGTCTGAAATGTTATGTTTTGCACATAGTTAGATACCAAAGATTAATTACTTGATAAAGACGTCAAACTAAAGAAAACACTCGATGAACGTTTTATTGAAAATTATCAATCAAGCATATGTCAAATAAAGCATCACAAAAATCAATAATCTGAAGGTGTTTGCACACGAGAAATTTAATTTTTTTAATCGAAATGATAGCTCTGTCGACAAACAAACATTATTCTATAGAAATATTACGTTTGTATGATTTATGAAAGGTTCTTTCTATTTGACATGTCATGGGAATGAGAAATGATTCTTGTTATGTAGTGCAAAGGAAGTGTCATACTAGCAGTTCATGATATTTCATTTCATTGCCTGACCCCATGGGGTCAGGCAGTATAAGGTTTAGTTTGTACATGGCCGCGGCCATGTTTTCCGTCATTGTCAGGGAGACGCTTAAAAATGAATATTAAATAACTCAGTCTCACAAACGTCTATATGAAAATAATAAACAAATTAGAGGAAGCTAGTATGTGTATACGATTTCAGACAAAATAATTAGACTACGACAGATAATAAATAAAAAACTTTATCAAGTGTAGAATATATATGTTGACATATCAATTCACCTGTTAATTATTTACAACAATGTAGATACTGCCGAATGTGAGAAAGAGGTCAAAGCGTGATAAAATTGTGTTATTATGCTATCCAGATTTTCACCAGATGTCGGTAAAAGACTAATGTACAAAATATAATGTCAAGATTAGAATTAAAACTAATAACAAGTTAACCCTGATTGCAAAAATTTATCAAGTGAAGAATACTTTGGCATTTTAATTTACGTGTTAAGTATTTATTACACTGTAGCAGTGCAGAACAAAATAAAAATGAATCCACTTTTGTATTTTAGTTTTAACATGTTAGAGGAAAAAGAAGATTGTCTCATGATTTGAATCTAAAAACATTTTAGATAATTGTTACAGAAAATGCTGGAATAAATAATAAAGTAACGAAGTTACTTGTATTGATTATATTTTTAAATTCTAGTTAGAAATATTTCAAACAATAAGATGTATGCAACTTTGGATGCCTAGCTAGCTCACACTATTCAGGTAGAACTAAGTCATCGTGACCTGTATTTCACTGTCGAGTGACTTGTTTAAGTTTTAAACTTCAAGATGAAGAACATCTGTAAAGGGCTCTGTATTGGCGGTACGAAATTTTCGCGGTTTTCAGTGTTGCATTTATTCGCGGGGTTTTATATTTGGTTCTGCCGTGTATATTTGAACAAATTTTGTCTGATGTGCATTTACATCATAGCCTTTCATTGTTTATTATGTCCGACTTAGCCAAACCTCATCTATACAGGCTATACAAACTGCTAGGCAAAAACTAAAAGTGATAGCTCATGCATGACAAAGGGGCTAGGGTCATCATCTGTGGAATCGGTGTGTCCTCAGGATGCACATGTATGTTAAATATGAAGTGGCTAGTACTACTGGTACAAGCTGTACTAACTTCTTGCATAAAACATAACAAGAGAGTTCTTGCATGATTAAGGGGCCGGTGCCACCTCATGAGCATGGAATCGGTATGTACTTCACAAGACGAAAGTGAATGTCAAATATCAAGAGGCTATGGCTAGGCTTAGGATGATATTTTATAATATTTTTCTTCAAATAAATTTCCTGTATTTTGATAGGTCGAACATCCATGTGGTATTTTATTATACCCCCGCACTTGCAGGTAGTATGTATAATGAACAAATAGAAAAAATGCATATGCAATGAACGACAATCAATTTGACAAATTATCTGAAATATCTGACAAATTGAAAATTATATGCAGAGGTCAGGCAAGCTTTTTTTGAAAGCTAATACTTGTCATATATTTAGTTATAAATACAAGAATCCTGCATGTGTAATACAGGCGTCATGTTTCGTCCTGTATCTTTACCCCGTGATGATATCGATATCAGTCACGGCTGCTACCCTTTATTACACACTAAAAAATCTGTATCAAAGGTCACGTGTTATTTTAATTATAAAACTACTAAGACCTTTGTTCTTTTTCAAATATTTGATAAACCACGTGTGATAAACAGTATATGACATGGGTTAATCCGTATTACATGCTGTATCAACCCTCGACCAATATCATCCCTCAGGCAAGCCTTCGGGATGATATTGACGTCTCCGGTTGATACAGCATGTAATACGGATTTACCCATGTAATATTCTATATTAATTGCAATCTGACAGCAAGGAAAAACACCAACTAGAAAAGGAATGTCGTACCCTCTGCTATTACGATATAAATATAGTATCTATCCTTTCAAGTCGTTGATTATCATAGTTGTTCTGTCGAAAGGGTTAAACTTTACAAGTTCTCGCTTTAAAATAAACAATGTATGCTTTGAGTAACTTCTTTTTACATTGATTTATACTCGAAATAAATTTATTTGAGGATGTATTCTCCTGAGGGGTCAGAATTTTCCTGCATCAAGAGACCTACATTTTTATAATGCTAAGACCCTGAAAAAAATCATTTTTGAAAAGAAAATCATATGTCCGTGCGCATTTTATTGTGCTATAGTCATTTGAAACCCCCTGTTTTGACGATTTTGTGCAAATTTCAATTTTGGGACCATTTTTGGCTAAAATATCGATTCCTAGCATCAAGTTTTCTCTCAAAGTTTCCAGATGGCTAGATCCCATGATTCTGAAGACATATCACTGATAAAAAACACAGGTCCGTGATGATATAAAAAAGTTTCGTAAGAAAATGTTGCTTTTTTGGTCAAAATCAAGACTTCGTAAAATCTGTAAAAATCTACATTTTTCAAAATTCCCATCAACTACACCGTCAAAACTCACCATTTTTGTTTAAATACTTGGACAATTATATCTTGAAGAACTTAGAAAAGAAATCATATGAATAAGACGAGTACTTTCCTTGAAAATTTATTTTTATTACCCCTACCCTAAAATCGGCTAAATTCTGACGGAGATCAATGATCAAATTTGGTAAAAATTTAGAATTTTCCATTTCTCGAAAACTATCGGTCGTAGGTACATAGTTTTTTGCCACAATTTAGGAGGGTCATTATATAATATATATCAATAAAAAAATGTCACTCATATGGCAAATTTAAAGAATTATTCATAGGCAAGATCGATTTGAGCGAGACTGAAACCTCAAGAGAATACATCCTTAAGGTATATTTTGCTATTTAAAGAAACATTCGTGACCACTTCAATATCCAGTCAAATCACGAGATCAGTACGGGACTTTCGAGATAGGAACTCTCGTGTTATTGAAGGCGGAAACGATCTCCTCAAATACCAACTGGAATCCTGTCCTATTGAAATAAATATATATACCACCTAAAAACAAACTATTTATGAAATTGAAGTGTACTTATAAATTGTCCTAATCTTTTAATTAAATTTTAATTGACGAAAAACAATTAGCCTGAAGCGCTACAAATAGGTTTTATACGGAGATGATAAATTCAGCGACATTTCGAACTTTATTCGATTCAGCGACATTATCATTTCAGCGACAAATAGCATATCAATTCAGCGACATCATATTTTATAAATTCAGCGACATTTACCTATAAATACATTACACCTCTTCCGCCTTGCCTTTCCTATGCCCCTGCTCACCACATTTGGGTGGAAGTAGGAGTTTGAGAAGGTTATATATTTTTACAGCCACAATTATATTGTTCATAAAATTCATAAAACTCCAATATATTGTTTAAAAATTCTATAATGTCTCTTAGTATACAATAAAGCCTTTTAAATAAATTGCAGTATTGTATGCTATGAGTTAGACATACTCGAACCTTGAGATATTACCCAATCTGATTGTTCGTGTAATTCCTTCATCTATTGTATTGTTCCTGTAATTCCTTAATGATTTCTCCTTGGCGTCACGAAACTTTATCTGAACACTTAAAATTGTAACTATCCATCCGTATTTTAAATTTAATTTGATAAATATTTATTTATGTGTTATTTTTTTTTTATCATTATCTATTAGTTCAAATCTTATGATTATCCTTAAGAAAGAAAAATTTTTGGTAAAGTCATTGATGTCGAGAAAAAATGCCTCTAATTAGTACTCTCCGGTTTAGTTTTTTTCTGACAGTTTTGATGCGTATCTTATAGGAAATTTATATCCATTCAAATTATAGTTTATTTTTAACTGGATGTCGCTGAATTTACATATGAAACGTAGAAAAACATCGCTAAAATAATATACGAAATAACTCAAAAAATGTCGCTGAAACGATAGTCGCTGAAATGATACTGTCGCTGAATTTATACGCACCCGTTTTATAGAAATTCTCAAGGTATTGATACACAAAAAATCTTCCGGAGTGAACACATCTCAAAAGTCCCGTACTAACCCACTTGTTGGAGAAAACATTGATCTCCCATGCTTTCAAATTGACGGGAACAGCAAAAGAATTAGAGAAATATAGTTTCTACAATGAGAACTAAGTTGATTATGAAATTTCTCACATCGAATTAAATAAATTTTGCAAATATTTGAAAACGAGGCTCGTCGAGTTTTTAAACATTTGAAAATTTATTTGGCATGATGTGAGAAATTTCATAATTAACGTGTTTAAGTTGCAGAAAATGTTTCCCTAATGATATAATGTAAAACAACAAGGATTATGTTCCGAAGATGTTTGGCGGGAAAATTCACGCGAGTTGTTCTCTCACTTGAGACGAGAAATATTTTTCTCTAATTCTTGTTCAAAATAAATACTTCCCAAATGATGTTAGATGAACTTAATAATCAACATGTTTAGACATTGATCTCACTTGCTGATGGGTTGTCTCGTGTCAGTTTCTAGAAATAGTGCAACCGGATGTTGATGAAATTAACACCTGCATAATTGTCTAGCGAATTGATTTTTACATTTTATGACTAAGATAACTCAATTTATTGATAATATGACATTTTATCAAAAATATTACACTCAACACCCCTTTCAATGAAAGGCGCAATAATACACAAAGCAACGATGACAGCAACAAAATGGCTGCATACTTGAGACTGGAGGAGACTACGGAGATCAAATTGAGTAAGAATTAGAGAAAAAATCTCTAACATTGTTTTCCGGTTTATTACGATAATTTCTCACATCTCGATAGTTAAATTTTTACATTTTAAAGATCTCGGATAAACCTCGAACTTTAAAATGTGAAAATTTAACTATCTTGATGTGAGAAATATACGTAATAAACTGGAAACAATGTTAGAGACTATATAAAATTGCTAGAAATTAAAGAATTAAACTTCTTTCATTCTTCTAAACATGTAATAGTCAAGTGGGAATATTCAATCACTTTTGAAAATAAATTTTTGACGATAAATGTCAAGGCAAGAATTAAGCCAAAAATCGAACAAGTTTTAATTAACAAATTTTATATTACAACAAAAATGGCAGTTTACATAATTATGGTAGACACTTATCTGTTCACTCAGTCTTTTCATACGGATTTATTCCGTATCAGACTTCCGATTTTTTTTTTGGTCTTCAGCAAACGTCTAAGAATTTAAAAAAAAAATGAACTACTTTATCAAAATCCTAACCTCCTTTAAATACCGCGTGGCTTCATGTCGTGTATGTCCTTGAAGATGGATTTTGCCCGCCTCTTTGGTGTCCTAAATATTCTCGCTGTACAGCTAAAAATAATAAAGATAGGATATATTCTATATGTCCAAATAACCGTATCAAACTTCGAAAGGGAAGCATTCAATGACGTCTTTGATCAAAATTGTAACTAAACAGAAAAATTAGACCTGAGAAGATTTTCATCAATATTATTTTAAATACGCGCTAATGTAAATTTTGTCCTCTAGCAGGAGACCATGTTGAAAGGATCAAAACGACTAAAGCTGCAAACGAAAAAAAATTAAAGGAAACACTTAAGAACTATCATGACTGTGGAACACCTGTTGTCACTCTCTGTTTAAACCTGAGATTCTACTGAAAGTGCCTTAGTTTTGAATTTTGTTTTAATTATCGCATTTTTGTTTTATGGTTTGTTTATTTGCTTTGTCATGCTGTCTCAATTCGTGTTGGCTTTGAATAGCCGTGATTTTTTATTTTGGTTTTCCAGTTTGCACCATTTTTGCTTCGGTATTCGTTTGCCGATTAATAGTGTGGCTATATCACGTCAGTGCCTTTTCTGTATTCTATTTTTCCTGGTCTCTGGACTTTGATTTTTCTAATTAACATATCCTTTGTTTCCTTCGGTATTCTACATATGTACTTCAGTTGGTTTCTTTATTTTTGGTTTGCTATGCAGATTTTAACCAAATTATAATTTTNTTCGGCATTCTGTTCCCATATCTTGCCAGATCTTATTTTTCGGTAAAACTGTGGCCATAATTTGCCATTTATCAAATTAGTTTGTTTTTATTAAAGCTTCAGGAATATAGATTATTTTATTAATTTTAAAATATACTCTCTGACCGCCTCTGAATTATGAATGACCTGCGAACACATGTGAAATAATTAATTTTAAGTCACTTTTTAAATTTGGTTATCGCGGTGAATATATCATCTTTGACTTTTAGATGTATTACTGACGTTTTTCCTGTCACACCACAAATGGAAATGGTCTGCTCCTGAAACATGTCTGCTTAAATCAAATCATATTCAACAATTATCTTCAGGGAGTATTCAAATTTTATTGAGATTTATCGAGTACATGTAAGAGTTGAATTCGTGGTAAAGTTCGGTTTGAAGCACGAATATCTTTGAATACCGGTCATACATTTAAAATAAACGACAGACGTCGTGAAATGAAAAAGGCTTACCCTTCCTATATTCAGCTTGGCGATCTTAAAAGAAAGATGCAATCTGCGACGACATTGTGTGTTGAAATTATACCTTTTTCATATACTAAGGTTAACAACACGATTTTAATAACACAACAGTATAAGCAGAGATAAACTGGAAAAGAAAAACACAAATCGACAAAATGCTTTCTATAATCAGAAGCTTACAATGCCGATTATAGATTTGCAAACAATACTTTTTGTTTAAGCGCGTTCACTCAAATAGGTAATGGCCAGAATAACAATGATGTTTTTCTTCCTTCGGTATTATTAGAATAGAAAAAGAAGGGAATGGGGAATGTGTCAAAGATAACGACCCAAAGGGGAGTAATAACAACTCAAAGCCACCATAAGATCCTCAATGAACGGTGAGGAAACCCCACACCCAACGGCAGGTCGGAGTTGGCCCCTAAATAAAGAGTAATCAAGTTCAGCGAAATAAACACCATCATAGACTCATGTAGACATAAATTAAACTAACAAGAAAAACAGATTAGACACATGAAGGCTTAATAACTTTCCTGACTTAGGACAGGCGCAAACCTGCTTCGGCGGGGTAAAACTAGTTTTAATGGGCCCAAACCTTCCCCTTATAGCCAGTGTGATAACTAAAAAAAATCGTAACAACAGTAAAATTCAACAAGATATGATTATGATCTTGTGGATCATAGAATGGCTCCCAAACCTCCCATGGACCTAGATTTCAAATTTAATAATGATACGCAACATATGTGTAAATTTTCATCTAATTCGGACCATTTTTAATTTTCCCGCCTTTTTTCGCTTCCATGGCAACCGGCGCCATTTTGAAGTCTTAGAGACCAGATTTCAATTCTACACATGATAGACAACCTCTGTGTAAAATTTCATCCAAATCGGAGCACTTTTAATTTTCCCGCCTTTTTCCGTTTCGATGGCAACGGCCGCCATTTTGAAGTCTCGGAGACCAGATTTCAATTCCACACATGAAAGACAATCTCTGTGTAAAATTTCATCCAAATCGGAGCACTTTTAATTTTCCCGCCTTTTTCCGTTTCCATGGCAACGGGCGCCATTTTGAAGTCTTGGAGACCAGATTTCAATTCTACACATGATAGACAACATCTGTGTAAAATTTCATTCAAATCGGAGCACTTTTAATTTCCCGCCTTTTTTCCGTTTCCATGGCAACGGGCGCCATTTTGAAGTCTTGGTGACCAGATTTCATTTCTACACATGACGGACAACCTCTGTGTACAATTTCATCCAAATCGGAGCACTTTTCATTTTCCCGCCTTTTTTCCGTTTCCATGTCTACCGGTGCCATTTTGAAAATTTCCAGACAATATGCACAACTTCAGATGATGTTTTAACTTCCTACCAAGTTTCAATACCCTAGCACTTACCATCTCTGAGAAAAACTCCGGACAAATATATTGCGGAAAGCAGGGAAAGCGGAATAATAATAAAAATTTATAATTGTATCAGGATGCTGATACAAAAGTCTCCCAAACGAACTCCCAAATTAGAAATCCGGGCTAAAAGCCGCTTCCACACATCGTAGGCAACCTGTCTGTTGAGGGTCATTCAGATCTGAGCACTTTCATTTTCCCGCCTTTTTTTCTGTTTCCATGGCAACGGATGCCATTTTGAAGTCTTGGAGACCAGAAACCAATTTCTCATGTCTTAAGCAACCTTCCTGTAAATTTTCATCCAATTCCGAGCACTTTGATTTTCCCGCTTTTTTGCCGTTTCCATAGCAACGGTTGGCATTTTGAAGTCTTGGACACAAGAAAGCTATTCCCCATGTCCTAAACAACCTTACTGTAAATTTTCATCCAATTCTGAGCACTTCGATTTTCCCGCCTTTTTTTGCCGTTTCCATTGCAACCGGTGCCATTTTGAAAATTCCAAGACCCCATTCCATCTTTTGGGATAAGGTTCTATCATCATGTGAAGTTTGGTCAAGATCCGACTATTAGTCTTTGAGAAAATGGTCGGATAATTTTTTGGCGGAAAGAGAAGGAGAACAAGAAAAACAAGTGATAATGTGTTTGCAAGCAAAAACAGAAGTCGCCCAACCAGAATCCATTCTTTAATGTTCTCTGAAAGAACAATGCGTCCTCGATTTAAGAATTTTAAAGGACTTAAAACTCATCTGATTCTGTCTATCAGTGATATCAGTATTTTTTTTTTTATTAACTTGTACGCACTTTGTGGTTTCATCAGAAAAAATCACTTCTATTTATATATTATGAAGTAAGGCACTTCCTCTATTGTGTGTAATTATATAAAAAATTTAAATTACATTCAAATACATATCAGTTTCATTGAATTTTGACCACCCATTTTTGAGAAAACTATAACGTCAATTGTTTAAAAACAATTTCTAGGTCTTTCGAGGAAGTTGCGTCATAATATTCTCCTCATTGATCAACAGTTTAATCTTAATATGTACATTTACTGATACTTTTATGTGAAATAAAGTTTTTGGCTATGACCTTGAACTTTGACCTTGACCTCCTTTTGAAGGTCACATCTTCCTTAACATTTTTTGTATTGAATGTCTCTTTATATCTTCAATGGTATTTGAGCTATAAGCAAAAAA
>MJUU01053682.1:29884-43157 GCA_002080025.1 Modiolus philippinarum
GTAAGCGCAACTCCTCTTAAACCACTTGAAGGATTTTGATGAAACTTTACACAAAGGAAGGACACTATATGGAGATGTGCATGAAGGAATATAATTATTGTCTGAAACCAGGAAGGGGAGATAATCCGACTTTGACTTTTCGTTGATTCCCAATGTATGGGTTACCTCATACGCACAGCTCCTCTTAATCCACTTGAAGGATTTTGATGAAACTTTAGACAAAGGAAGAACACTATATGTAGATGTGTAAAATGTCAAATAGGCTGAAAAAAAGGTGAATTTTATATTTGTCTGATTTAGACAGTGTTTTTATTGGAACCCTTTGGAAAAGTTTTTTCTTGAAGATTATATCATTGTGTCCATACTTGTATTGTGTCCATACTTGTACTGTGTCCATACTTGTACTGTGTCCACACCTGTATTGTGTCCACACCAACTTAATTTTGCACTTACCATATCGATTCAGGATTCAATTAGCGGGGGGTATCTTTGGCTGCCATTCGGCGACAGTTCTTGTTTTAATTAACTTGTACGCACTTTGTGGTTGCATCAGAAAAAATCACTTCTATTTATATATTATGAAGTAAGGCACTTCCTCTATTCTGTGTAATTATATAAAAAATTTAAATTACATTCAAATACATATCAGTTTCATTGAATTTTGACCACCCATTTTTGAGAAAACTATAACGTCAATTGTTTAAAACAATTTCTAGGTCTTTCGAGGAAAGTGCGTCATAATATTCTCCTCATTGATCAACAGTTTAATCTTAATATGTACATTTACTGATACTTTTATGTGAAATAAAGTTTTTGGCCATGACCTTGAACTTTGACCTTGACCTCCTTTTGAAGGTCACATCTTCCTTACCTTTTTTTGTATTGAATGTCTCTTTATATCTTCAATGGTATTTGAGCTATAGGCAAATAACCCGAAATCAGACGTCAAAAATCGGGTTTTGGTCCATAGGCCCAAAACGGTTGGTCCAATAATTTTGGACCCAATGTAACAAATGTAGATCTTAACAAGATACACATTTTTGCCTAACATGTTATCAGCTATCTATTATAGTTTATGAGTTAATCCAATGACAAGATCAAGGGTCAAAGTTCAAAGAGACCAATGACCTTTGACCTTGGCATTTTTAAATGTAACACATATCACCTAAGATGAATGGATAATGTTTCAGGTTTCTATCTCTTACCGTTTTCGAGAGAAACCTACTTAAAAGATATGATGAAATTTTCAAGGGGCATTACTCCTGAACGGTTTACAATAGAGTTACGGTCTAAATGTACCAAATGTCGGTCATGACTTAACTAACGTTTTTGTAATTACATTGTATTAGCTATCTGTTACAGTTTCCGAGTTAATCCAATAATAAGTTTTCAGGTCAAAGTTCAAAGTGACCAATGATGGTGGTCATTTGGAAAATTTCAACACCCAAGTGCACATCTTTGGGTGGTGATCTATCTACCTGTGAAGTTTGATTATGATTGGGCAAGTGATCTCTGAGCATTTGGTTGGACAAAATGATTTTTGAGGCGGAATAATAATAATAACGAGTGATAATGTGTTTGCAAACAAACACAGAAGTCGCCCAACCAGAACTAATTCCTTAATGTTCTTTGAAAGAACGATGAGTCCTCAATTTAAGAATTTGGTCTTAAGTTATCGTCATTCTACGTACTACATTCTACGTAATATCAGTGATATTAGTATTTTTGAATAACCTGTACACACTTTGTGATTGCATCAGAAAATTCATTTCTATTTATATATTATGAAGTAAGGCATGTCCTCTATGGTGTGTAATTATATTATAATTTTAAATTACATTGAAATACATACATGTTTCATTGAATTTTGACCGCCAATTTTTAAGAAAAGTAGTACGTCAATTGTTCCAAAAACAATTGATTAGTCTTTCACAAAGTTGCGTCATAGTATTATCATAAATGATCAACAATTTAAGCTTAATAAGTACATTTACCGATACTTTTATGCGAAATAAAGTTTTTGGCTATGACCTTGGACTCTGACCTTGAACTCATTTTGAAGATCATATCTTCCTTTACATTTTTTGTATTGAATGTCTCTTTGTATCTTCAATGGTATTTGAGCTATAGGCAAAAAAACCCGAAAACAGACATCAAAAATCGATTTTTGGTCCATAGGCCCAAACCGGTTGGTCCAATAATTTTGGACCCAACGTAACAAATGTAGATCTAAACAAGACACATATTTTTGCCATTACATGTTATCAGCTATCTACTACAGTTTATGAGTTAATCCACTGACAAGGTCTAGGGTCAAAGTTCAAAGTGACCAATGACCTTTGACCTTGGCATTTTCAAATGTAACACATATCACCTAAGTTGAATGGAAAACATTTCAGGTTTCTGTCTCTAACCGTTTTCGAGAAAAACCTACTTAAAAGAGGTGACGAAACTTTCAAGGGGCATAACTCCTAAACGGTTGACCATAGAATTTCGATCCAAATGCAAGAAATGTCCGTCATGACCTAACTAACATTTTTGTCATTACATTGTATTAGTTATCTTACAGTTTCCGAGTTAATCCAATAATAAGATTTGGGGTCAAAGTTCAAAGTGACCAATGACGGTGGTCATTTAGAAAATTTCAACACCTGATTGCACATCTTTTGGTGGTGATCTACCCTCCTGTGAAGTTTGGTAATGATTGGACAAGGGGTTTCTGGGCTGGACAAGATGATGGAAAGAGGCGGAAAGATAATAATAAGAAACGGTGCAAAAACAAGAAGTCGCCAAACTTTGTTGGGGCGACTTAATTATAAGAAACGGTGCAAACGCAAGAAGTCGCCAAACTTTGTTTGGGCGACTTAAAAATAAGAATTGAGTAAAAACAATAAGTCTCCCCAAACTTCGTTTGGGACTTAATAATAAGAAACAGAGCAAAAACAATATGTCTCCACAAACTTCGTTTGGGAGCCATAATTAGCAACAGGACTGAGTCAATTGTGAAAACTGAAATTGAAAGAAGTAAATATACGGACATAGACATGAAATCCCAAAGACTTCTAGCAGTTAACTGACATGTCAGCTCCAGACCCATTACCAACTGACAAATTAAGTTATGTACCCTCAATATACAGCTTCCACCAAGATCCCTTCCCATGAGGAGTTTAGCATAATGATTTCTTGCATATACTAGAAAATAAGACTAGATTGTAATTTCGGTGTGTCTCCTGTTAGTCTGATGTATGCTTGAAAAAATATCAATAATATGTATTATGAACAGAAAATGAACAAGCTCCTTCCTTAGAAAGTCCAGAATAGGCGTAAACAATGATAAGTACCTATCAGTGAGCACCAACTCGTCAGTCAAAAAGGACAATGAAAAAATACAAAAATACCAAAGTAAATACAAAAAATGGATAACAGGAAACACCTGCAATGGCTGAAAATTATAATTACATGCCACAATCCGCCACGGAACTACACATGAAGAACAAGGCAAAAGACAAACGTAGACAACGATAGGAACTCGGGACAGCCGGACTTGGTACCGGCACTAGCAAAAGCCAGCAGTATGGTTAAACCGGCTTTATTGGTACCTAAACTTATCCTTTATATGTCCACGTGTTTCAAGGAGTAACCTCTCATTAGCAGCATTAAAAGCAAACAATATGGAAAGCCATAATCCAAAAGTAGTAAAAAAATGTACTCATGACCTGAAATATCCAAATAGGAGGCCAAATTCAGTACCAAGGATATCCACCGAGTGCAATTCAAGGTGATTACAAATATAGAAGCTGAGTCTTTTCCTCATTTGCTAAGTGTGAAACTGATTGAAAGAATGACTGATTGGTTAAATTTTTGCTTTCAATGAGTAGTATCAGCTTTATTATTACGATAACATGGTAAGCAATTGGAAAGTTGAAGAATTTAGTTGGGCGTTGTAAAGACACATTCAAATGCATGATTGTGAAGTTCGGCCATTGTAAGTGTTTCCTGTTATATTCTCTCCATTAATAGATACGGATATGTGGAAACATTAAATAGTTGCAGGTGAACACATTTATTCAAGAGTGTCAAGATTACGATCTTATTAGAAACCATTGAAACTAGGGATAGTTTTGATTTAGAGACGGACAGTCTCCTCCATCATCTAAGCTATGGCTCGATGTCAGCCTCTCTCCGAGGTACTCATTGTATGATGAATTTTTCGGTTTTAGACAAGACGATCAATACAAAGATCATCATTTATAGGTTCAAAACATCCACAGAATAGATGTTTACCATAGAAGATTTTATAATGTGATCAAATTGATCAGATAAAAGTAAAAACCAAAACATGAGGACGATTCGGTTTTGTTTTCTTGTCCTCCGTACACTCTGTCTGCTTTAAACATTCGAGGAGTTCTCCGGCTTTAATTTGCTGCGTTGTGCTGAAAGATGTACATATTCCCAATGGAATTTTTTTTATATCATTGAACAGGGATTAGTCTCGTGTTCTGGATATGTAAGGCTAATTAGGCCAAAAACACGCAGACTAACAAACAGCTGTCGCTTAATGAAGTCTTACAAGTGATTTAACCTATTTAGACCAAATGAATGATGTGCTTAAAGATGAAGAGATCACTAAGTAAATTAAATTGGAAGCTTCTGCGTTGAATAGAAATGACACAATTAGTTCAAAATAGAAAGCTTAGACGATTATATGAAAGAAAATGAAGATGTTGAGAACAATTATAGTAAAATTAGCCGATCTACAATACTTAAAACAATCCAATTAAAAAGATCACATCAAAGTTGATATCATCATACAAATGTGTTAAAGATGCATTGAATGATGGTTTGGATACATATGTACAAAAATAACTAATTTTTATCACATGTTTTCAGTTTTGTTATTGTCGTTGTCGTCCGTCTGTTACACTTTTTTGCTACGAGTACTAGTTCTACATTTTAGGATTTAGCGTTTTAATCCTGTAATAGAATTGGTGCATATATGCTTCAGATGCGCAATAACATTTCTGATTTTCGAGATTGGTTTTGGTGCAAACAACAGGCCACTAGATGCCGATATTGACACAGGTGGCATGCTACAGGAACTTCTCCTACGTTTTTGATATTTAGGGAATTAATTTTGTTTTAGAGATTGTTGCATGTGGTTCTGTAGATGCGTAATAAGCTGTCGGATTTTTTATATTTATTTTGATGCAAACAAGAGACCCAATGATGTCATTTTGACAATTACACCAAAATGCTGACAACGGTACATGGCCGGCTCTTTTAATTGTTCTACTAAAGAGCTGTCCATTATCCTAACTAAGATTTTGAGTGCTGTGAAAGAAGACCAGCAAAATACTGTGATACTGTTTTTCCACGTAGTAGCATCAATCATATGTTGATACTCAAAAATTCAAAAGATCTTCTGAACAACTTGAAAACCCGGTCACTTTCAAAGATCCACTCGTTGAAAACATTCAATTTTTGTACACTCTACACTACTCTTCCCCATTCAAAATTAAAAAGTCGTTTGATTGATCTTATCAAGAATTCATTTACTTAAAAAAGGACAGAGCTTTAAATATATACATCTACCTATTTTACTAACAAAGTACCAAAGGGTAACACATTACTACACTGAAGAACAGATGATCAGCATGCTGGAATTTCTCATTGACAACATACTTGTCCAGTTCGGAGGCAAGATATCCAACAGACAGTCGGTATTCCAATGGGTACGAATTGTGCTCCACTCTTAGCCGACCTGTTTTTGTTCACTTACAAAACAGAATTTTGCCAAATTTGGTCAAGCAAATTGAAATTAAAAAAGTTAGATCCTTTAATTACTCATACAGATATATTGATGATGTCATCTCGCTTAATAATAGTAAAACTATATTCCATTAATATATCCACCAGAACTGGAAATAATGGAGACTAAACACACTGACCATTCTGTTCCGTTTTTAGATTTACTTCTGGAGTTTAACGACAGTGGCAACCTCAGCACTCGGATTCATGAAAAAAGAGACGATTTCAATTTTGACATTGTAAACTTTCTACACCTCGACAGTAATATTCCGTCTTCCCCAGGGTATAGAGTATATATTTCTCAATTAATCCGTTACGCTAGAGCATGTAGTCACTATCAAGATTTTTGCAACGACACAGATGTTTAATTTGTAAGTTTTTGAATCAGGACTTCGATAAATGCAGATTTATAGTTTTTCTCAAAATATTTATTGGACGATATCCAGATTTGATTGATAAATATTCAATTCCAATTTCTAATTTTATTGAAGACGGTTCTTTTTTAGTTTTGGCTTCTTCTTTGAGGTTTGTCTTTATGCCATTTTGGTGTGATCTGTGCACCGAACGACAAAAATCTTTTACCTGTATCATGAGACAATGCTTGTACATCGAACGAAAAATAAATTTCACGTGTGTGAAAAAATGCAATGATTTGACAATATCATGGCTATGACATTTAACACAATCGGGGCACACAAGAGCTATAGTTAGTCGTCATATAAGCGGGAGGTTGATGCATCATTAAACCTGGTTAAACCAACCATTTTATTTATAAAATGCCCGTTCCAAGTCGGGAATATTACGGCTTACCTCAAAATGTTCTGTGTTGGGTTGTGTTTTCTTGATTTTGTAGTATGTTATACGGATTTTTCTTGCTGGTCCACCCTGTAATTGATTCGGACTTTTGTTGTCACTTTTATTTGTGACAAATATGGCATGTGCTGCTAATCTTTGCTACAATCTTTTATTATGGATTAATTATGTGGAGGAATCTTTGTGTATAGTCTATTGATGCGCAATAGGTATTCAGAATTTTGATTCAAGTTCCGACTTGGGTAAATTTCCTGAAATTGTCAAAGGAAATTTTAGAATATAATCTTATATTTTTGAAAGAAATAATAAATTCTAAACTTAGAATTTTAAATTTGATTATGAAAAAGAAAGGAAATGGGGGTAAATGTCACGGAGACAACATCCCATATCCAGGTTAAAACGGCCCAAAACACAGCATCTAGGGGTCACCGTACGGTCTTCAACACAGTGAGAACCTCCCACCATATAGCAAGCCCTAAATAGCCCCAAAAAGGTAAAAAAATGAATAAATCAATGGAAACAAACCAAATCCAATAACACAAATATCAAGAAACTAAAATTTTTATAAGAAGACAAGGACAAGCCAATGACCAGCATATTCCTGACTTGGGACAGGCGCAAAAAATGGCATTGGGGTTAAAACTCGTTTTCTTGGATCCAATATTCTTTAAGTCTCAAAGACATCTTTTTTCCAAATTCTACCTAGCAATCATCCGGTTAGGATTTTGTGTTTGATAAGGACAATTATTTTCACCGATTGGATTTCCAATATACATGATTTCAATTTTTGTAAATTTCTTGACTGTCTCATAGACCACTTATTTTTTTTTGGAATTTCATTTAGCATCAATACTGTAAGGACTTGCTTCGATAATTTTGGCAATCATTTTCAAAGCTTCTCAAAATTTAACATTGGAACTGTTTAAGAGTTAAGGAAGTTACATTTATCATGGATTTTAATTGGGTTTATCTCAGGTTAGAAAATGACATTAAATCAATCAGCTACCTAATGGACCTTTCAAATACATATATTTCTCACTAATCTTGTGACGGGTGTTGTTAAAAGAGCATGACATGCTTACCACTTGATGTCACTCTCAGTTACATGGGATTTCACATTGTGAGTGCCATAGTTTTCGTTTTGTTTTATTTCTGTGTTTTGTACCTGTCTAGCGTCATTGTTTTCTGTGTTCTTTTTTTGGCCATTTTTTTTCGATTATTGATAAATAGCACTCCTATGTTCCTTCAGTATTCTACTGTCGTTATTTCACCTATTTGATTTCCAATATAATTGATTCCAATTTTGGTAAATGTCATAAAAGTCTCAAAGATCACTTTTTGGGGGAATTCTACCTAGAAACCATACTGTTAGTATTTGTTGCGAATAAACAACAAAATAACGAAGTTACTGTTAATTTATTTTCTGCATATACGCATTTCGACAATTTATGTCTCATCAATGCAGATTGAATCAAAACATTTTGAAGTCCATTAACCGAAAAACGTGTATACCCTGATAGAGAACAAATAACCAAAGCGATCTAAATACAACGGCCAAAATTCAGCTAAGGACAGAGCTATGCATGATGGAGATACTCCTTAGTTTTAAACAAATTTGTGTAAAATTAAGGTATTGCAAGTTTAAATAAAGTCGGTTTTCAGGTCAGCACCAAAGTAATGACTATTGGGTCGGAGAACACCCATGGGGACTAACAGTCTACCTGCAGAGGAATCGGCCCATCGGTAATAAATAACAAAAAACTGAGTTACTGTTCATTTATTTTCTGCATATGCGCTTTGTAACATATTATGTCTCATCAGTGCAGATTAAACCAAAACAGTTGGAAATCATTTTCACCTATTGAATTTCCAAAATAGTTGATGCCAATTTAAGTATATTTCCTTAAAGTGTCAAAGACCATTTTTTTTTTAATTCTATTAAGCTACCGTACTTTTAATAATTTGTTTTGATTAGGTTATACATTCTTTCTTAATAAGATTTCAAAAATATTTTATTCCAAATCTGCTAAATTTCTTTTAAATGACAAAGACCTCTAATCTTTTAGAGTTTTAGTTTTAAGGAAAGTCTGAAAAGTAAGATTTTATCCTGCGGTTTTAACTTTATCTATAAACATAAAAATTTGTTACAATTAAAACAAATCATTTCAACAAACTAATATCAAATTATTTGACTCCAAGTTTGGTAAAATTCCTGAAAGTCTCAAAGACTACTTGTTGTTTGGAATTCTGTCGAACAAGCATATATTCTTGAATGCCTTTTAGTAAAAATAGTGACTACATGTATCAGTAACTTAATTTCAAAAATGTTCAGAAAAATTATTCCAAAAAGCTATAGCTTTTTCTGTGTCAAACGGGGAATGCGGGAATCATTGTAGTTTCCGACAGTCATTACACTAGATTTGTTTTGTAATGTTTTATATTCTTTTGCGTCTGATCTATAGTATAAGGCTGTACAAGACAGGCAATTTTTGTTGTCAGTTTTTAGCTGCTTTAATCATTTTCTATTCTAATTTCATTATTGAGTTTTACGTTATATTTTGACTGAAAAATTTTTTTTTGCACATTTACATTGCTCTGATTGTTTAATCTGCAGATAATAAGCCAACGAATGGACTTTTCTCTCTAAATACCTCCCTGCAGTACCATTAAAAGGCACATTTGTTAAATCGGCAAGGGGTAAATATTCTGAAGAAAATAAACCATTCAACTGATATTTATACCGAGTTGTGTCTGACTATATCTAAAATACGAAATGTAGTCAATTCAATTCTATTGTAAAGTAAATGCTTTCAAAGACTCTTAAAAATATGCATAAACCACGATATGTATAAATGTATTATTTTTGACGGTCAAAAAACGCAAAAAACCCATCATTTTCATGGAAATCTTGTATTTATGTAAATAAACATATGATAAGGGAGTAAATATATATATGGGTTATTTGTATGAGTTTTCATTGATCTTGCGAAGCAAATATTTTCAGAATTTCCTACTGTCCGAATACGAAAAAATATTGGCATAAAGTGTATGAGCGCCTTCTCTGTCAGTCAGCACTTCAATGTATTGCAAAGAAATCAGCATCCACACGAGCCAATTCTTTGACTCATTTGTAGTCAAAATCCTGATTCCTTAAATTTTTATTTTTTTAAATTTTTTTCCAAATGTGTTCTGTGAACCACAAACAAGTGGGCTTGTCAATAACTGTCCATAAACCGAATGATATATTTTTTTATTAACTTAAGTGCAATGTCTGTCTCTTTCGGTATCAATTCAGTTTCAATTCTTGTCTTTTTGTACAATTCATTGTTTCAGTGCCGTTCCATATTTTTCCACGTGTTGTGTTGTTACAGTGATATTTGATAAAAGACCCCCTGATCACACATGGTTCGACTTGGATAAATACTACATGTAGTACCTTATGGCATTTACGATCATCTGAAAAAGGATTTTGGAAGGAATTGGTCATTAGTCAGTGTTTGAAATTATTACTGATATCAGGACATGATGCGGACAACAAACTTTTGAATTTTTTTTTTTGAAATCTTTACAAGTAACACACAATTGAGTAAAAGCATAGAACAATTTCTGTCGTACAACAAGTTAACATATTAAGTTTTATCGCTAATTTGCTTGATTTTCAATTGTTCCGGAGCGACGATAATTCTAATATCACTGCACTGCGCTGATGCGAACATATTATCGTCAATCTCTATGAAACGTTAGCAACAGCGTATTAATATGACGCCGCGTTACGTTTCGTGAAAAAAATAATCCTATCAAAAAAAGCGTTACATTTAACTACAAATTACATGTTTAACCCTAAAAAAATATTTCAATAGAAAAAGGAACTTATATCTGGTATATATTAAAAACAAAATTAGCGATAAAAATACTATTAGTAATTTGTTTTGCTCGGATGGATATCTCAGCTCGTATAGCATCTCGTGCTTCGCACTCGATGCAATACAAGCTGAGAATTCCATACTCGCAAAACAAATTACTAATAGTATATATATATCTATAAGTAAGCCTGTCCTCTGGGGGTTGTTTCAGGGCTTAATTGATCTGTATAAAACATCAATTGTTTATGGACAAAGTCATTCACATGAGAAAATAACCTTGAAATATGTCTCCATTATGAAAAGAGAAAGAATGTGTAGAATCGGAATGTGAAATTATCCACTTAAATTTAATGGATAAATTATCAATATGGGTTTCCCGTCATTTCAAAGTTCTGTTGATGGATTTCCAAATGCTTTTATACCTGTTTGATCTACACTGAAGAGACGTAAGTTATCGAAATCCACATATGCAGAAACTCAGTTCACAATAACTTGTAATTTATTACCACTGGACCGATGCCTCTGCAGGTGTGGTTTTATTCCCAGAGGATATTCACCAACCCAATAATATAGCTAGTACTTCGAATTCGGTGCTGGCTCGAAACCAGATCCCATTTCGCAATTTTCAATTTAGATGTTCAAAATTAAGGAGTATCTCCCTCTTGCATTGCTCTGTCCTTAGCTGATTTTGGCTTTTATTGTTTAGATCCTATTGGTAATTTGTTCTCTATCAGGTTTTACACAAAGTTCAGTTGATGGATTTCCAAATGTTATGATGGATTTGCACTTAAGAGACACAAGATGTCGAAATGCTCATACCGGTATGCAGAAACTAAATTCACTGTAACTTCGGTATTACGTTATTCATTTCTGGTCTTTTATAAAAAAAAAAAAAAAAAAAAAAAAAAAAAAAAAAAAAAAAAAAAAAAGGATCTTGTTATATTGTATGATTATGGCATAAGCGAAAAGATGTATACTACCTGATTTCTAAACGTAAAAGGATGATTATTACAGAGAACCTACTGTTAAGGCTATTTCATAGATAAAATGACCCTCTGGCATTCAAATTTGTGTTACCATTGCTCTCCAGATATTTCTTTATACTTATTATAATAATATAGTCAGTAACGCGTATGTATGTGTTTTGAGGGTCAAGAAACAATAGTAGAAAATGCTTCTTATCTATAGCTTTAGACGCTTGTAGGGGCAAAGCCATTTGTCAATTTTTTGGGACATGTCATCGGAAGATATTATGCAAATGAGGTATATAAGTACCCTAATGAAGCCGCCAGGGTATTATTTAAAGATACAGCCGGTCGGCTTTAATAACAAAATGATGAACATATCTTCATAAATCAAGTGAGAACCGAACTGTCAACCTAAAAGAGAATAATCCAGAGACTAAGGCAACGTCGGAGATACAAAGACATCATAAAACTACCATACAGAAATGATAAAAAGGAAACACGCTTATAGGGTCTGTAAGTCTCGTCATCTGACAGCGTGATTTCACGATAAAATTGAAATTCGAAAACGTTTCCCGCCAAAATATGACGTTTTCTGATTTTGACGTTCATTTTTTTTTGTTTGACACGTCATATGTTTTTGTTATAAATGTAACTTCCGGGTACAATCTGTGGTCCCGGAAGTTTCAAAACTGAAAGAGACTTACAGACCCTATAGATGAACAACACTACACAACAATAACTAACATATGTATTAAATTTGTTTTCAGTTGTTGATTTTTGGAAAAAGTGCAACTAGATGTTGATGAAATTAACACCTTCATCGTTGTGTACCAAAATGGTTTCTGCATTTTTATGACAAAGATTACTCAAGAAATTGGTAATATTAAAAATATTTCACTCAACATCCCTTTTAATGAATGACGCAATGACACACCCAGCAACGATGATAGCAAGAAAATGGCAACATATTTGAAAATTGAGACCACGTAGATGATTGTACTTCAAAAAATCAGTAGAAATTAGAGAAACAATCTCAAACATGGTTTTTCAGTTTATTAAGATTATTTCTCAAATCTCGATATTAAAATTTTTACATTTTAAAGTTCTAGGGAAACCTGTATCTTTAAAATGTGAAACAAGTGATGACCCTGAAAGATGTCTCGCCCGTCCCTGCTGGCCTCTAAATTGATGTGAAATCTAAGTGAACTAATCAGAAAAGTGAACATGCTCAGTAGACCGTGAAATTGAGGTCAAGGACAAAAGTCACCTGCCAGACTGACATGTACTACTCCAGACCAACCTATGTACCAAATATTATCAACCTACCACTTCTAGGTATTGAGATATGGACTGAAGCAGAAAAACTTAACATGGCCACTGGACCGTGAAATTGAGGTCAAGGACAAAAGTCAAGTTGCGGACTGACATGTACTCCCAAGACCAACCTACATACCAAATATTATCAACCTACCACTTCTAGTTATTGAGAAATGGACATAAGCAGAAAAACTTTACGTGGCCACTAGACCGTGAAATTGAGGTCAAGGACAAAAGTCACCTGCCACACTGACATGTACTACCCAAGATCAACCTACATACCAAATATTATCAACCTACCACTTCTAGTTATTGAGAAATGGACTTAAGCAGAAATACTTAACGTGGCCACTAGACCATGAAATTGAGGTCAAGGACAAAAGTCACCTGCAAGACTGACATGTACTACCCAAGACCAACCTACATACCAAATATTATCAACCTACCACTTCTAGTTATTGAGAAATGGACTTAAGCAGAAAAACTTAACGTGGCCACTAGACC
>MJUU01053682.1:54368-75681 GCA_002080025.1 Modiolus philippinarum
TGTTTTCTTTGTTTGATTTGCAGAATAATTTTCTACTGATAGAAAGGATACTTAAAGAAAAGCTATATTCAAAATGAATGCATTACACATAGTATACCGATAAACGAATACTGAAGCAAATGTAGATATAATACAAAGGGAGACAATATGACACAGATAAATCACGTGGGTGGCTTATTTCTGTGCCACATGAATATTGATGATAAACACACTTTCAATGCTTTTCTACACGAATTTGTTGTTATTGCAGGAGTTTTCCAATTTGTACTAGCTAGAAAACTCTGCATTTTCGGAAAACGAACTGATTGATAAGGATAGATAAGTGCAATGTTCATCTGGAAACATTTAGAGCTCGTGCAATTTGTACGTCAATTATATCCGGGAAAACACCTTAATCACGCGGAATTTTCATTTCTTAATCATAAATTCCTCAATAAAATAGCATGGGGTTAATAACAAAATTACAGAACAGAGTTGTCAAGAGCCGAAGTCCATGAGACAAGAAGACAAAGTAGATGGAAATTCCCGGAAAATTGTATACTGCATTGGTCCTGGTTTGATTAAGGCATTTCAAAACAACGGCAGTAGGATACCGAAGGAACAAGGGAAGCGATGACTACAAAAATCGAAGTCCAAAGACATGGCAAAAACGTTAACAGATAAAAACAAAGACAAAAATAGGACATGAGACAGCTACAATGCACGGAAATAAAAAGATAACATTAAGAACTAAGGCACTCAGTGTGAACTCCCATGAAAACTGGGAGTGACATCAGGTGCTCCGGAAGGGTAAGCATGTCCTGCTCCGCTAGCGACACCCGTCACACTATCAGTGAGTCAATCCAGGGTTGAGTCAAATTCAGTTATCAGTGAAACGTGAAATCAAAAGAAATGGTTGGGAAAGCCGGTTTTATGGCGCGCCAAATCTCTATTGCGATAGTGTCAGGAAGCAACTCGACAGCAATGGCTATTGAAAGGTCGTAGACAATAAAAATATATGATCGTCCCAGTAGTGAGTAAAAAGAATCTTAAATCACAGTTCTTACGGAAGCTTAAAATTTTTCAACAGCTTGAAGGAACTGATATCTATTAAAATCCTTTTAATAATAGTATGAGAGGGAATGTTTTGAAGCCTTGATTAATAAGGCGGTCTCGAAAAAATTTTGTCTGATGGGAAAGTCTGTTTACTTTTTGCTAGCTCTCGCGTAACGATCAATTTTGAAACATTCACTTCTTAAGCAGGAGAATATAGATTACATAGTCTGTAAGTGACCTAATATGGTATATACACGGTCAGTAAATTTCATATTTGGCGAGAGCGTAGCTCAAGCCCAATATTCAATTTATTGACCCTGTATATACCATATTAGGTCACTTGCATACTGTGTAATGTTTATATCCTGAAGAGAGTCCATTAAATTATGGAAAAAAAACTGTTGAAAGACGCATAGTGACATCGCGTAATGGCGGCCACTAGCCGTATATCAATCAGTCACCCGATATGGAATATACACGGTCGGCACATGACGTCTTTTGACCAATCAATGTCTAAGGAATTTACTAGAGGCAGGATATGTTTGAATACTACTGTCCATGTTAGGGAACAACGACAGTAGAATACCGAAGGAACAAAGAACAAGATAAATAAATGAAAGTCCAGAGACAAGGCAAAAGCAGAAACACCAGAAGACCAAAGGCGCTACACAACCACAAAGCACAAACACTACAAATATAACAATAAAAACTTAAGCTTTAATAGTGTTATATCTCAAAAAGAGTGATATCAGGTGTACCGGATGGGTAAGCTTGTCCTACTCTGTATACAGCACCCGTAACACTGTCATTGAGTCAATCCAGGGTAAGGTCAGAATCGGTAATGTCAAATCCGGGAAGACGTGAATCTAGCTGAAAATGTCAGTTTTCATTTATGACAATAACGTTTCAAATCTATCTATGATGTCGTGGTGACAGCAACAGGATTTCAAAAGGGATGAAACCAACAACGGCTGAACATAGCCCTCACTCAGCAGTATTGGTTACCGTGCTTTTGCTTTATCAACAAAGTCACTGTATGACCTCAAGCTCTACAGTAACGAATTAATTGTGAAATATACACTGGAGGTAAGTATATTGCTGCTGAGAAAGGGAAAGTTCAAAAATGGGAAGTAAAAATCATCACGTTTGCCTAGATTTCATACGTCCATGTTCGTCAATGAATAACAAAAGGTCGAGGTATGAAGCAGTGTTTGGTGTATCGGTTTTCTCTTTTATTTCAAGTTCACAGGGGTAGATCCGAAGTTAAATATTCTTTAAATCTTGGGTTATTAAGAGAAAGTACATCGTATATATATCTAAAGCTGAAATTGAAAGTCTTGGTCAGTTGTTTTTGTTTCTGTTGTATAAGTCTTTGTTAAAACTTTGCTTCATACGAATAAAGGAAAAGGTCAAAAGGAAAAGGAAATTGATAATTTTTAAAACAGATTGTCCTTTTTGTCGTCATTTTAGTGCTGAGATGGCCATTTTCGTCAAATTCGAGATGCAAGTCCAAAAATATGTACTTCTAGTCCTTTCAGTTGTTTCCTTTATCTCTAGTTCATGAGGATATATTGATGGGATCCATTAAGCAAAAATGCATTATTAATGGAAAGATCATCGTAAATTTATCTATCAGGGAAATGGGAAGATTTTATGATCATTTAATATAAATATAATTTGGTTTTCCACTTATAGTTCGGCTGTACTAACGTATGGATCACATGTGTGCCTTCTTGTCATATTGATGTTACCCTTGGCTGTATTTTTACGGGGAACCTACAGCGTTTTTTTGGTGGTGGCGTACTTGCTAGTTTCGTTGTTTTTTTCCTAATTGATTAAATTTTGTGCCTATGTCATGCATGTGTAATTCTCCCAATGTTTCGGACTTTCGAGGAGCACACTTCTCTTTGTTTTCTTGCTACAGGAGCAGGATATTTTAGTGACACTGAGGATAAATCAGATCTTGTGATACTTTCATTGTCTAATCTTCACAGCACATATTTCTATTCTGTTAACTATTATAAACAAATAAATCTAGTACTGCAGCAATACAAAATGTTTACTTAAGTATTACTAAAAAACATTTTGTTTGTAAGCTCTATTTGATGATATACATTTCTTGTTAATGCCATACTTAAATGATTTTTTTTATTTTGACAAGTCCATAATTGTAACGTATACACTGATAATACATTAGCAAACGATTAGATTACTTGTATCGTAATATCAGGTTGCATTGAGAGACATGATCTTAACTTATGAAAATTGCTGCCATAGAGAACATTGAAAGGGTGTCAAAATAACTATTGTGTTTTTTATGTTCAGTTTAAAGATTCTGTTTTTCGCCAATCAATGGAACACTCTTTAATGATAAATTATATTCATAAAACTTAATTTTTCTTCATTAAAAGATTTGAATAAAACTAAATGTTCCCACAAGTTTTAGTTACATCTCTTCATTGATAAGATACATCCTTGAACGAATGCAAATACTTCACAATCACAGCTGGAGAAATGTTAACATCTTCATTAGCAAAGTTACAGCTGACATGAAACACCCAAGGTCATTTTTCTTTTATCCTTCATTTTGATTTCTTAACATTTCTGTCAAACAGCTGGAAATGTCAACCAAGATACAGCTGACAAAATAATTAATGAAGAGAAGATAACAGGAAACATTTGCAATGGCCAAACATTATAATCACATACCACAATATACTAGGGAACAGCACAAGAGAAATAACTAGATTTGCAATTGCAAGCAATAGCCGATGTCACCCCAGACAACTAATTCCATGATTCCATGTTGTTCGCAGCGTTTAAATCTACATAGAAATCAATTTTTGTTGAATTCTGACAAAGTTGAAATTTTGGCGGCCATTTTGAAAATTTTAAACCCACAGCATATAACTTCAGATGTTGCTCCAACTTTGGGCCAAGTTTGAAATCAATTGGTCCAGCCATTTCAAAATAATCGCTCGGACAAGAATTATTGGACGAAGAATAAGAAGGATAACTAGATTTGCAATTGCAATCAATAGCCAATGTCACCCCAGACTACCCATTCGATGATTCCATGTTATTCACAGCCTCAAAATCTACCTAGAAATCAATTTTCGTTGAAATCGGACAAAGTTGAACTTTTTACGTATCAAGGCGGCCAACTTGGAAATTGCAGCCATTTTGAAATTTTTTGTCGCATAGATTCCTTCCTCTCATCTTACTGAACATTTATACCAAATATGAACTTACTCCTCTAAGCAGTTCCTGAGATATAGCATCCCCAATTTTTCAACGTAAAGTGGTGGCCATCTTAGAAATGGCGGCCATTTTGAAAATTTTAAACGCACAGCATATAATTTCAGATGGTGATGCAACTTTGTGCAAAGTTTGAAATCATTCCATTCATCCATTTTAAAATAATCGCTTGGACAAAATTCAATGGAAGAAGAAGAAAAAAGAAAGAAGAATAATAATCGGAGGAAACGTAGAATAACATCATGTCACCCCGACTACGTCTGGGGTGACATAATAATTATCAGAAGAAACGTAGAATAACATGTCACCCCGACGTTGTCTGGGGTGACATAATAAAAAAAAGATAAAAGACAATCGTAGAGAACCAAAACAAAACTCGGTATAGCCAGACTTGTTACCGGCACTAGCAAGAGCTAGCGGTAGATGTAAGCCGGTTTATCGGTACTAGAACATCCCATTTCTTTAATCCATTTCCATACAGTATAATGAACATACAAATAAAACCAAAAACTACAACGGACTACCTAAACTCTAGGACCACAATGTTGAGGAGGAAAAAATAAGACAACACGTAATTTACAAAGATGTGTAATGTCAATGAGTGCTCTCTGCTAAGCTGCATGCTAACTCAAAGAGACTAGTCTGTTGGTAAAACGCCATCGCACTACGAATCAAAAATAAAACTCAAAACTTTCCCCAAGATTTGGTAAGGAATCATCATTCATTTCAGTAGGCATCGACAGTATGAGTGAGTGGCCAGTACACTTGTACAACAATGTATAATCTTCAGTTCACTAGACCCCGAGCTCATTTAAGTAAATCATGCAGAATATCCTACCAATATCTGCTATTATGTGAGGAATGTAAGTTACGTCCCAGTTTTTTTTCTGTTTTTTATTAGTTATTGACAACATTTCCGCAAAAAAGGGGTGGGAATAATTTTAGTAATAAGCTGTTTGCAAGTCACACCATATTTAGATATCAAACGTTCATATCCTTTATGACAATAGGATTCCTATGGGAACAAACTGTGCGCCGCTTTTAGCTGACCTTTTCCTTTACTCGTACGAGGCCAAGTTTTTACAAGGGATATTCAAAGAAAACAAAAACATCTAGCCCAGTCCTTTAATTTCAGCTTCCGCTACATAGACGACGTACTTTCTCTTAATAATCTTACATTTAAGGAGTATTTACATCAGATCTATCCAAATGAGCTTGAAATTAAAGAAACAACTGAAACACCTACTTCAGCTTCGTACCTAGATCTTTTATTGTATATTGACGAAGATGGACGTTTGAAATCAAAGCTATATGACAAGCGTGATGATTTTAATTTTCCCCATTGTGAACTTTCCCTTTCTTAGCTGCAATATACCTACCTCTCCAGCTTATGGAGTGTACATTTCACAGTTGATTCGTTACTGTCGAGCATGTAGTTTGTACAGTGATTTTTTTAACAGAGCAAAAACACTGTCCCAAAAGCTGTTTAGTCAGGGATTTGTTCAACCTTTGTTACTTTCATCCCTCAAGAAATTCTATGGCCGTCACCATAGCATCATTGAAAGATATGACGTGTCAGTATCCCAAATGAAAGTGGACATTTTCAGCTAGATTCACGTCTTCCCGGATTTGACTACCGACTTTGACATTTTCCCGGATTGAATCACTCACAGTGTGACGGGTGCTGTTAACAAAGCAGGACATGCTTACCCTTCCGGAGCACCTGATGTCACTCTCAGTTTCACTGGTGTTCACACTGTGAGTGCCTTTGTTCTGAATGTTGTAATTTCTGTTTCAGTGCTTTGTATCTGTCAAACGTTATTGTTTTTGTGTCTAACGTCATTGTTTTCTTAGTTCTCGTTTTTGCCCTGTCTTTGGACTTCGATTTTTGTGAATTTCACCCCTTTGATCCTTCGGTATTCTACTGCCGTTGTTATATAACTTCTTGAATGTGAAGTCTGTAACCTTGTTGTAAAAGTTTGGATATGATAGTAAGATTACGTTCATTTAAGTAGACGAGATTAGAACGCCGCGTGCAAATTGTACTGGTTGAGAGATATACATGTGTATACACCCCGTTCATTACACACAGACTCATTCACATCCTTTCAAAGTTCCACATAAAGGAACCAGTAAAAACATTTTTTCTCGTTTTTTAGTTTGAGGCTGTGCTCCATTTCAGTGCATCGTATATTATTGAATAGCTCTTCAGAACTTATGATTTACCATATCAGATATATTTTCTAATCTTTAATCATTGCTTGAAAATGTAGGAGTTTTCTTCCTTTTAATGAGAGGTCCAAGTAGAGAAATATGCAGATAAAAATTTACTATAATTTCGGTAATTGTTTTTTATTCGACAATCTAAAAGTGCAATTGCGAATATCTCATCTAGAAGTCGGTTATAAGCAAATTTACTGACGTTAATACGATTTATTCATATGTAGAATAAATCCGGTTACCCAAAGCAAGTCGGGCGAATTTAGTCCTACAATCTCGCAAGAGTTACCTCGCTTTGAACCTTTTGAAAATTCGAGATATTTATATCACATGACCACCATTTTGACGTCGCACTCCCTTTAAGAATCTGCCAACGTGGAAGAAGGTCTCAAGAAATCTACAGAATGGGTAAACCGTTTTAAAATTTCCCGCCCACCCTCGCCAATATGTTAGTAAGTCATAAGAAGTTTCGTTCGTTTTCTGCTGTTATTTTATTTTTCAGATACAGCCACACCTCATTGTCACGGCTGCAGGAATAGCGAAAATAGCGACACAATGAACATTTTGTATGCTTATTAGATATATCGTAGTATTTGACTTGATTGCTTATACTCTGAGCTTTTGTTTCCCAGGACTAGCTTTGATATTTTATTGGATAATGTGGATAATGGTTTATATGGACATTATGATTTATTTGGAATATTTAAATATAGTTCTTGGGCCTGTCATTAACGTTTTCCGGCGGTCCAAATTTTTCTCCAAGCCGTGGCTGTGCAATTTGTACATTTTTGCCAAACAAAATAAAATAAATTTTTCACGTTTTTAATAGTTAATTGTTCATACTGCCCGAATAGTCTTAGATTATTTAATGCTAACAGTTCAGTCTTCAGTCTTTCAACAATTATAAATTCAAAGAACAAAAACAAAATATCGAAAGGTTTATAATTCTTATATGATTTGCAAAATAGGAAATACGCTGATATGATTGCTTGAATTTACATCCGGTAGCAAATTCTGAAGTCGTTTATTTTTCGATAGACGACATTGACCGAACTACATTTAAATTCACCTTGTAAATTCATACGCCTAGTGAATCAAATAGAACAAAAACGTGTGATTGGCATTATAAAAGTAAGAATTTAATTACTTATCATCAAATTAAAAGAATTATAAGGATTAAACGCCGTTTGAAAGGAATTTATAGGAGTATAAACGGGACCAAGTCTCTCACAAACATATCATAAAAGTCCTTCGGACTTTTATTTGTTTGTGAGTGAATTGGTCCAGTTTATACTCCAACAAATTCCTTAAAAACGGTGTTTAATCCTATAGTAAATTTACTTTCCGCACAGTTTACTTCTCCTTCGTGTGGATAAAATCAAACATTAGAAAGCAGAACTCGAAACATGTTATACAAATCAAAATAATTAAGTGTCAAAATTGAAAGCCAAAATCAAGGACAAACTTAATGAAAGCTGTGACCTTCTATTTACCTATCTAATTTATAGTAGTAAGAAATAAATATTATTCCAATTCTTGCCAGATATCCTAAGTTCGTTATGTCGCTGATGAACACACTGCTTGAAGCGAAAGACTGATATTAATGTTGAGAATCAATGATCAGAGAAATACATATGACAAACCATTACAATAATAGAATTGTATCCGAAATACAAAATATACCAAAGTTGCATAAAAAACGGTAAATTTGGTTATGCTGTACACGTGTTTCAAGGAGTAACCTCTCATCAGCAGCATTAAAATCTAATAATATGGAAAGCCACAATCCAAAATGTGAAATAAAAGAGGTACACATTACCAAATAAATCGAAAAAGGAAGCCAAATCCAGTACCAAGGACATCGGAATGAAGCCTCGGTAGAATTTTGATAAAAGCAGTAAATTTCTATTACACGCAAGGTAAAATTTCATGTCAGACAAGTCTGACTATCGGGCTTGTGAATACCCTCGGGGAACTCTGGTCCACCAGCAGTGGCATCTGCCCAATGGTTCAAAATACAAAAAATACCAAAGCTGCATAAAAAAAAAAACGGCAAATTTCATTATGCTGCACACGAATAACGTTATTGATGTTTATGATCTTATTTGAAAAAGTGTACTTCGCCTTATTCGCGTATTTAATAAAACTGTTTTTCATACTGCAGATGATTTGTTTTAGCATTTTTTTCTTAGTACTGGTAAAGAGGAAAGTTTCGCTAATTTCGCGATTGGCACATATTCGCAAAAATTTCCCCTCGAGTAAATTTGTTTCTATTACAAATGTAACGAAAGGTAAGGGACAATCGCGAAAATAAAACCCGCGAAAAGGTTTAAGAATCAAAATTTAAACCACGAGAAAATATTCCCTTTTACAGTATTTTAGTTTTCTACTCATTATCTCCTTTTTTTGACAATGTCATCAAGTAGCAGCAGTTATTTTAAAGCGTTTGAAACAATTGCAACAGAGAGAGGAAACCACGTTTTACTTTAAACGCTTGTCTGATGGGCACTTAAAAAGGAGGTCAATTTGTTTCATTGAAAACGCTACAATACTACATAATAAAGATAGTGAGAGGACAAAATTAAAAAAGGCACCATCTTGCTCTTGTTCCTGTTGATCCAGGATATTATATTTAGTGGGTATCTGTTGCACATGGGGAATTAATTATATATGTTGCAGAAAAAAGGGATTATTGATTGAAAAAATAGTTTGAAATTTGCAGCAATTGCTAACCACATAAAAACATAAAAATGTACTGAAAATTATATCAGTTTGGTTATTAACATATTTTTTTTTCGTTGATGGAATGGCAAGTTTCTCTCTTGGTATTAGAGTTAAAACTGTTTACTGTTAACTGAATTATGAGGGGTTAATATCAACTATACTACGTTCCTCAAACTTTAGTCAATCAACATCTCTCTTTATGACAGTTTTTATGTTTATCAAGACATCATATAAAAGAAAAGGAAAAAGGGAAAAGGAAATTCATAATTTTTAAAATGAGTTGTCCCAATTGCCGTAATTTTAGAGCTGAGATGACCATTTTCGCCAAATTCTAGATGCAAGTCCAAACATATGTAGATCTAGTGGTTTCTGTTGTTTTCTTTATCTTTAGTTCATGAGGATATATTGATGGGATCCATTAAGCAAAAAATGCATTATTAATGGAAAGATCATCATCAATTTATCTATCAGGGAAATGGGAAGATCTAGCATCCCTTTTTTAATTAACTTTTGATAGAAATATAATTCGGTTTTCCACTTACAGTTCGGCTGTACCAACGATTGGACCAAATGTGTGCCTTTTCGTCACATTGATGTTACCCTTGGCTGTATTTTTATGGGGAACATTGTCCATCACTTACAACCTTTTTTTTTGGTGGGGGTGTACTTGCTAGTTTCGTTTTTTTTCTAATTGATTATAGTATGTGCTTATGTAATTCCCCCATGTTTCGGATTTTGGAGTATCGCACTTCTCTTTGTTTTCTTGCTACAGGAGCAGGATATTTTAGTGAGAGTGAGGATATATAAGATCTTGTGATACTTTCATCGTGCTGAAATGTTGTCTAACCTTCACAGCACATTTCTCTATTCTGTTAACTATTACAGCAAAAAAGTCTGGTACTACAGCAATACATTATGTTAACTTATGTGTTACTAAAAGAAACATCATGTTTGTACAAATAACAAAATACCGAAGTTGTATTTGATAATATAAATTTCTTTCAAAAGCCATACTAGTTTTCAGAGCTTAACTGAGTTTTTTTTTATTTTGACAAGCATTTTGACACTATCATAACAAGTCCACAATTGTAACGTATACACTGGTAATACATTTGCAAACAATTAGATTATTTGTATCGTAATATCAGGTTGTATTGAGAGACATGATCTTAACTTGTGAAAATTGATGCCATAGGGGACATTGAAAGGGTGTCAAAATAACCATTGTATTTGTATGTTCAGTTTTAAGAATCCATTTTCCGTAAATTAACGGAATACCCTCAAATGATAGATAATATTGATTAAACTTAATTATACATTTTTTTGTACATTCAAAAAAATTGGATTAAACTAAATGTCCCCCAAAATTTTAGTTACAACTCTTCATCGGTCATTAAGGTGCATCCTTGAACGAATGCAAATAATTAACAATCACAGCTGGATAAATGCTTTTTTCTCCCACCTCGGACAAGGGAATCCATTGTTTTCGCGGTGCAAGATTTTTCTGTCTTACACAGGGGGAGTAAGACAAGCTACACGCATTTATTCCCGCCAATATCTTCAAATTACGATATTCTCGGCTTAGGCTACATGAATCGGAAAGTACTGTAAAAGTTGTAATTTTCGCGGTGTACTTATTTTCGCTGTTGACAAAAGACCGCGAAAATGAGTACCCGCAAATATCTCAGAAACAAAAAGAAGGTACTAATATTTTCCTAAAACCGCGAAAATTGATACCCCCGAACATGTGATAATTCAAGAAACCGCGAAAATTAGCAACCGCCAAAATTAATACTTTTACAATATATCATTTAATACAATAAAAGAGAATATATATTGCCATCGAACGACTGAAAGTGAACTAAAACACGCAATAAATGCGTAAATCTTTGGCACTAAAATAACCCCGGACTCGGACGCGTGCTCCTTGCTTTATGACGTCGTGAAAAGGGAAGTAATTCATTGATGCCAACAATGGCGTTTCGACGGTGATTCGTTTGATTTGTAAAGATGCTGAGGGGGAGAAAAATAATCAAACAACAGTGAGAGGGTCAGAGAAAAAAATCTCAGACACCCTCGGGTAAGATTTCTAGAGTCTCGGACTCAGCAAGCTTCGTCCGAGTACTTGAAATCTTAACCTTGGGTGTCTAAGATTTTTCTGTCTGACCCTCGCCCTGGTGTTAGATTCTTATAATCTTAATTAGCAAAGTCACAGCGGAGAGAAGAAACAGGAATTAACCTTCATATTGATTTCTTAAAATTTCAGTCAGACAGCTGGAAAAATGTCAACCAAGATACAGCTGACAAAATTATTAATGACGATACATTTTGTAACAGGAAACACTTACAGTGGCCAATAACATGCAGCAATCTACCAGGGAACTGCAGAAGAAAAGCAATAAAAAGACAAAAAACAAAGATAGGAACCCTGGAAAGCCGGACGTGGTTTCGACAATTGCGATAGGTTTAAACCGGTTTACGGGTACCCCATACTCCATTTTCCTTATCCCGTTTCCCTTGTGATTTAATGAACATACAAATAAAACAAATGCAGGTAGCCTATATTGTACTTACTCTATGATCACAATCTTGAGAAGGAAAGAATGAGACAAATCTTAATTTAGAAAGACTTGTTTAGGTTTGCTCGCCACCAAACTGTACTAGCTCAAGTACTCTGCTGGGTAACCACTGTCTCACTACGGAAGAAAAATCAAACTCAAAATTTCCCGAAGGCTTTTGTATAGAATCATCATAGATTTCAGTAGACATCGTAAGCATCAGTGAAGGTCCACTATACTTGTAAAATCAGGTCATTGGATCCAAAAGCCGTTTTAACGGATAAATGCAGATTACACTGGCAATATCCCCTATTAAGTAAAGAATGCAACTTACGTCCCATTTTCCTGGATATTTAATTAGTTTTTACATTTTGAACAACATTTCCGTAAAAACGACGATGAGAAATACCTTAGTAGTAAGGTGTTTGTGAGCCACACCGTCTTAAGATAAATGTTCATATCTTATGTTAAACTTCTTAAATGTGTTCAATATTTTATTCAACAGACCATCGGAATTCCAATAGGCACAAAATGTGCACCTCTTTTAGCCGATCTGTTTCTCCAGTCTTATGAGTCAGAATTCACTGAAGACAAAAACTGGCTCAGTCCTTTAATTTCGTTTCCGTTATTTAGATGATATTTTATCACTAAACAACCCTCGCTTTGGTGATTTTCTTCATCTTATTTATCCAAAAGAGCTTGAAATTAAGGATACTACAGATACTTAAACTTCGGCCTCGTTCCTTGACCTTCATCTTGAAATTGACAACAGAGGTACATTACAAACTAGGTTGTATGACAAACGCGATGACTTCACTTTTACAATAGTCAACTTCCAAAAACACCAGCATATGGAGTTTACATCTCACAACTCATTCGCTATTCAAGGGCTTGTGGTCGTTACAGTGACTTCCTTAATAGAGCCCAGTTGCTTACAAATAGACTAATAAAGTAAGGCTACGTTACCAAAAACTCAAAGTCATCACTACAGAAGTTTTACGGCCGACACGGGATATCTGTTTCCAAGATGACAACATATCTTTTCCTCTACAACTTAAGCTTGTTTTTCCTCTCTCGGATTTTGACTCTAATACCGGATTTGACATTTTCAACACGGCGGGTGTCTTATAAGAAGCAGGAGATGCTTACTGTACCGGTACACCTGATTTCACCCATGGGTTTTATTGGGTCCGTGTTGTTCATCTGTGTGTGTGTCTTGATTTTTCTTTTTTTTTTCCCGCACTCAAGTGATGTCCTTGCTTCTTAGTGTTTCCAATGTTGCCTTTGTCCATGGATTGTTTGACTGACGGTTCGGTTCTTACTTACTTTATTAAATCTGCAACCTATTAAAAGTTTGGATATGATATTACGGTTACGTTCATAAAATCGATAGGAGAAAAATATACGCGTGCGTTAGAATCGTACTAGTTGAGATATATACAACCCGTATAATGGAGCTAAATGAACGTCGCCGTCAACAAAAAGGGAACTTAATAAAGGTGAAATCAAAATCATCCTAGTCTAATTTTACATTTCTATCTAAAAATCAAATCATCCTAGTCTAATTTTACATTTCTATCAAAAAATAAAAGCGACTAAAATTTATGTTTTGTTTTTTGTTTTTTGTTTTTTGTTTTTTTGTTTTGTTTTGTTTTTTTTTTTTTTGCGATCATTTATATTGATTTCTAAATCATGTCAATTCTTCCGTAAGCTCCCTTTTATGCATTCCGTACCAAAAGGCATTTGTTTATTGCTTTTTCCAATCAATTTCGAATGAAATATCATAAAGTAAGTGATAACAGAACTGTCAATCCAATACTTTCAAAATCGGGAATGTTAATTTTACGTCAGATTATATTATTTGATGGAAATTATTTGGACACTGCATCAGGTAAACAATTTGCCGTCTTAAAAATACAAACACTCTATCCTTCCGATGCCCTGCTCAGTCCAAATCAACCTGAACAAATACTTGGCACGGTCAGAGCGTTGATGTTAATTTTTGCCTTCACAAACCACTTTTTATATGAAAAGAATAACCTAATGATAAATACTGTATATGACATAGCATCTAGACCCATGGGATGTCGAAACGTCCAAATTGCAGAGAAACGTATTTTACACTTAAGTGATCCTGATTTAATTTAGGAAAATCGGGCCTGAGGAATATGCTGTCGTCAAAGCAACCGATTATAAGCAATTCAATTCGAAAATGTGACAATTTGGTAAATGCAAAATGTGGATATGCTCATTTTTGACGTTCCCTCAACAATTCTTGATTATGAGCGCGACCGTATATGGATAATACAGAGATTGATTGGTTGACAGTTATAAATGTAGTTTAACGTCCACTGAGCATTATTTCATCTGTATCAGAACAGGAGCTATATAATCAATTCAAAAACAAAAAGAAATAACGGACAACCAGGGCATCGAGATTCGATTTCCACTGGAAAGGGAAGAATGGTTAGGGGCAGGAAATTCAGTCTTCTATACGAAACGGGGTGCGTCTGCTGTACGCAAAAAATAAAATAGGGTCTTTATACTGCATGGAGCGGGGCGTTTTTCCATGCAGTTTTGCTTCACTGGTTTTGGCTCTCCTCAATATAACCTAACTATCCCGTCTAGACAGGACGTTCCCCTATCCAACACATTAGAAAATGTAGCTGGAGCTGCTGAAAACCTATTCAGGTGCCGGGCATTCTAAAAGTCATTTTTGGAAATAATGTTACTTTTGCAAACGAACGATGATTAACTGTTGTGTTACAGGAAGTAAATTTCATTTTCAAAAAAAAAAAAAAATCCAATAATCGTTTCATCTTTTATATGTATCAGTTATGGTAACCCAACTTCATAATATTGTGAAAGAAGTAGTTTCCCATTTGCTTCATATTTAATGTTTCCTTTTTTGGTGATTTACCCCATTTTCCAACACTTGTTACTTTTAATACAATCCATTAAACGCAGAGCCATTCATTTTTGTCCTTTTCAAGGGCCCAAATTAAAGAACCTATAAGGAATATCAGGATATTTGTTCTTATCTTTTATCATTCTTCCGTAAATGATGGTTTACAGTGGGAGATGACCAATGTGAGATCGATGCACGCGACCTCATCTCACATCGGTAAATGACCAACCAGACGTGTTGATTTATGTGATACAACAATCGTAACCATGACTTAAAGTCATTAAACACCTGACGTCACAATGTAAAGAATACTCAAATGGCGACAACGTTGTTCAAACAGTAAAGGTTTCCGTACGTTTCTTTTTGGCTTTTTACGGAAGAAATAGGTACTTGCATAAGATCAAAAGTAAAGATCGGGATATCTTTCACTCGTGTAAGAAATTCTACGCCATTTCCTCTCGTTACGCTATGCCCCACTCGAGAAAAGACGAAATTTCTTACTCTTGTGAAAGATATCCTAATCTTTAATCTGACCTTATGCAAGATCCTATTATTGCTTTAAAACACAGTAATTTTCTTCATTATAATTAGAGGTCCAAGTAGAGAAGATATCCAGATCCAAAATTTACTGCAATTTCGGTATTTGTTATTTTATTCGACAAACTAAAACAAAAACTGCGAAAATCTCATCTAGCTGATGACTTTAAGCTTTTTTACTGAAGTTTATTGATTGCTAACATATATTCAGTCTTTCAACAATGATAAGTTAGATAAATAACTACTGGTATCAAATTTGCAGTAAATTTACTTTCTGCATATGGCCATTGTGATTATTTATTTCTCTTACATGCAGATAAAATCAAAACATTGGAAGTCCAGAAATCGAAATATGTATAAAATGATAAAAATCAAAATGATTAAAAGTGTCAAAATTGAAAGCCAAGGTCAGGCAGAGCTAGATGAAAGCTGTGGCCTTCCATTTACTTATCTAATTTATAGTAGTAAGAAATAAATATTATTCAGTTCTTGCCAGATATGGTCAGTTAATTCAATAATTTCGTTATATCGCTGGTGTACACACTCCTTGAAGTGAAAGACTAAGTCTGATGAATTCTTAAAAAACAATGTTCAGAGAAATAAATATGACAAACCATTACAGTAATAGAATCTACAATATCCGAAACACCGTGATTGATGTTAATGATCTGATTTTGAAATAAAAAACTTATATAAGCAAAGTTCCTCAAAATAAAAGGTCAGAATTTTTAATTCTAATTACAAAAATTCTGACATTCGTACTCCCTGAAATTCCATATAAAAATCAAAAGATTTTACCATAGGAGTCGAACATGTAATATTTAATTTTCAGAAATTTTGGTCTGATCTTTAAGTCTTTTGATAAGTACATGTATGAGCAAAGAGATTTTTTCAAAAGTGTCTGTTGTTATGCTAATAATAGCATGTCAACTCCTTATAGTTTCTATATAAATATAAGAGTTATCTCCCCTGGTGTAATACATTATTTATAAAAAAATATTTCAAAAAGGGGAAAGGGTTTGAGCAAATCGTGATTTTGGTCCTCTAATACAACAATTTGAAAGGTGATTGCACTATAGAATAGCTGTACATTTTAAACATATCTTGGCCCAGAAAACTCAAACATGACATAATTTATATAGATAAATAGAAGACTTTTTCCTGTCAATAATACGTTCCTCCAACTGTAGAACATTATGTTTAATTTGTTTCTGCAATATGCAATGAATAAATAAGAAAACTGGGTATACTGTGAAAGTACTATTATTCGAGGGGTTCCAATTTTCGTGGATTTCGTGGTTCGCTTAAACCACGAAATTAAGTTCCTAACGAACTGCATTTTTCCCTAGACTTTTAATGCATGAAATTCGAAACCATGAATTCAAGTACCAACGAAATAGTGAAATTAATGAAAACCACGAAAATTGATGTCCACGAATAAAAGTACTTCCACAGTATTACTCATAAATGTTTAAACTGGGAAATAAAAAAAAACAATCAAAAATTTATTCCACTAATGTGCCACCAGATTTTTTAATTTTACACGGAACTGTACTTACATTGTAATAATAAAGAATAGCATGTTGTTTTCAGAGTTGATATGTTCATTTGGAACATTACAATATCTAATTTTATGTAAACTTTGTCGAAAACTAAGGAGTAATTCCCTCATGCAAAGCTCTGTCCTTGGCTGATTCTGGCTTTACATTTTTATCATATTGGTAATTTGTTCTTGTTCTCTATCAGTTTTAAACATCTTTGAGTTTATGGTCTTCCAAACGTTTAGATTTTATCTGCACTGAAGAGACATAAGTTGTCGAAATGCGCATATGCAGAAATTAAATTCACAGTAACTTCGTTATTTATTTATTTGATTATGAAACGCTAATACTGGATTCAGAAAAGTTTATATTGCATTATGAAAAGTTAATAATTTCGGCATGCAAATCTACTTTGCACTCGCAACAATACTTCCTCGGTTATGTTTTATCCCCTATTGAAATATAAAAAATATGAGACGGACGGTATATTCTACACTTTGATATCTAGAACCATTATATGCGACATCATGTAGCTTAACAGCAATATAAATTTAATTGATTCAATCACATATTGATGAACAAAGAACTTCATTAATGTCTGTGAATTCTTACAATGAATTTAAAAATAATTATCGGTGCATGCTTGTTGATCTTTTAAAATATGGAACCTCATGAGAAATAAATTGAATTTACATTTATTATAAACAACAAAGTTCATTGTACTACAATGCATCTACTTCCTTCAAGTATCTGCACTAATTTAACTGAGATTCAAGACTTTTACATTTTAAATAACAAATATATCTTTTGACAATGAATATATAGTGATTCCAGTATTTTATTTTGACAATTGTGTATGAAAACTATTCTGAAAAACGTGTAACTTAAAAAGAAAGTTGTAATTAGAATATTTAAGTATATTTTCGTGATTATTTACCAGAGTACCTAATTATGAATGAGGGTACAAAAGTAAGCAAATGAAGTCTTTGCAGTCTTAATGAAAGAAATATTTATTTCTCTCATTCATAGGTTGGAACACTTTTATACACTGTCATATTTTAACATGGATTCTCTGTAAGCCACAGAATTCCTTGGAAATGGCATGTCACAGATTTAGCTGATTTTCATTTTATATGTTGAAAGTAAATACATGAGTCACAAAAAAAAAATATTAGTTTGTAATTATTGACCATTGCCATGGTAACCACGAAGGCAATTTTGGGCCATTTCAAAAATCCTGAAATATGCACTTTTCAAAACCAATTTATTTTCAAGGAATATAGATGCATTATAAATATTACTTTTTATGATGTTAATTTAGAGCATTATTGACAATCTCAAAAACAGTTTTAACACTTTGCAAAAATATGAAGTCATAAATAGGCTATCGAATATATCAAGAAATTGATCTTTTTTTATGCCCCCGTATCTTTAGATTGGGGGCATATTGTTTTTGTCCTGTCCGTCTGTCTGTCTGTCCGCAACTTTAACCTGGCTCATAACTTTGAAACCAGATGTTTTAGGACCTCCATATTTGGTATGTGTATTGATCATGTAAAGCTGAACATTATTATGCAAATTTCACTGAAGTCAGGTCAAAGGTCAAGGTCACAGAGGTCAAAAGGTCAAAATCTAGATTTTGCTATAGCTCGTTAATTACAATTGCTAGAGGCTTGATATTCCATATGTGAATGGATCTAATGGAGCTTAAAACAAATCCACCAAAAAAATTGGGTCAGGTCAAAGGTCAAGGTCACCGAGTGCAAAATTGAAAACTTTAACAATAACTTTAACATTGCCTATATCTTTTCAACCAGATGTGATAGGACCTTCATATTTGGCCTGTATATTGGTCACATGAAACTGAACAGCATTATGCAAATTTTACTAAGGTCAGGTAAAAGGTCAAGGTCGCAGAGGTCAAAAAGTCAAAATATAGATTTTGCTATAGCTCGTTTATTACAATTGCTATAGGTTTGATATTCTATAATAGATCTAATAAAGCAAATGCACCAAAAAATTTTGGTCAGGTCAAAGGTCAAGGTCACTGAGTGAAAATTTGAAAACTTAAACATTGCTGAAATTTTTCCAACCAGATGTGATAGGACCTTGATATTTAGCCTGTATATTGATCATATAAAGCTGAACACCATTATGCAAATTTCATTAAGGTCAGGTCAAAGGTCAAGGTCACAGGGGTCAAAGGGTAAAAATCTAGATTTTGCTTTTAGCTCGTTAATTACAATTGCAAGAGGCTTGATATCCTGTATGTGAATAGATCTTATGGAGCTTAGTACAAATTATTATTTAACCTTAATTTCTAGTGATTGCAATTTTATTATTTATGTTGTATGGTAGACATGGTTGCTGCCGGTGGCATAGTGTTTCACTAACACATCTTGTTCAATGAAAATTTTCGACAAAATTATGGTTATTTTGTCACTTTTCAGGGTTAGTTTTCGGGAAAGGCACCAACTGCATATACTTAATAGTAAGATTGTCATACGCAGCTAGTTGGGTTGTTCAAAGAAATATAGATGCTTTGTTTTGGGTCGTTTTAACCTGGATATTGGATGTTGTCTCCTAGACATTTACCCCATTTCCTTTCTTTTTCATAGAAATATCGGTGGGGTAAGAATAAGTATTCTACAAGATCAATGTTTAAGTTGAGTTACCATGGTAACAAGGCAAAATTGGCGATTTCTATGAAAACTGTATAACTATGTAATTACTACTTACTTGACCCTAGATATCAATACTGTATTTCATATACACCTTTAAGGCCGAGTCTTACACTTGATAACCTTGAACTTATTTCAAGTTCATTTACCTTGTCTTCAAGGTCGCATAGATAAAACGATTTTTAATTGATTTTTTTTTCAAAAGCTCAATTTTCATTTGACCTTGACAATAAGAACATCGACCTTAAACTTGTTTCAATGTCATGATAAGCTTGAAAGATATCTAATCTGAGATATCATGAAAAGTCATTTGATCTACGCTCCTGCAAGCACTATATCCAAAGCTTTAGTTTTCTACAGAAATGGCCATTTTGCCCTGTTTCCGTGGTAACTAACTTTAACATTAATTTTCTGAGACAAAGATTCTTACCCCACTGATATTTTTATATATTTCGAATAACTAACCTAGCTCTATGAGATAATTTTCCTATGGTGTATATACAGTTGGTGCCTTTACTAAAAGTTGAAACTGAAATGTGACAAAACTTGCATAATTTTGTCGAAAATTTGAGGTAAAAAAGGGCCAATTTCTTGAAATCTTTGTTAGCATCGTATTGACTTCACATTTGCAGATGGTCAATTATACTCATATTTTACCCCATACAAAATTATATCTGATATGCACTGATCTTCCTTGAAATATTTGGGGTTTGAAAAGTGTCTATTTTAGGATTTTTTAAATGACAAAAAAAATGGACGCTATCGTTACCATGGCAACGGAGGTCAATATTAATAAATTAATATCATTTTTGTCATTTATAGGTATATATCAAATAACACAAATACCGAAGTTACTGTGAATTTATTTTCTGTATATGCGCTTTTCGACAACTTATGTCTCTTCAGTGCAGATAAAATCTAAACGTTTGGAAGACCATAAAATCAAATATGTTAAAAAACTGATAGAGAACAATACCCAATATGATCTAAATGTAAAGCCAAAATCAGCTAAGGAGAGAGCTTTGCATGAGAGAGATATTCTTTAGTTTTCAACAAAATTTACAAAAATTTAGATATTGCAATGTTCGAAATCAACCTACGAAATGAAAATCAGCTAAATCTGTGACATGCCGCCGTTTCTCATCCTGTATTAAAATTGTTTGGTCCTTACACAGATTTCTTAGATATCCACACATGACAAGACGTAAAGCCTCAAGCCCCACCCCCTCACAGCGTTTTCATTTGTATATTCATTGTGTTTATAACGAAATAATCGATTAGAATTGTCAAGGGCCAAAATAAAAAAAAAGCAAAAAGAAAATGCAGGTATAAAACCATTGCAAAATTGTCAACCGCAATGGTCTGACTTGGTATTGGCATCTCAGAAAAAAAGGTAGGTTGAACCGGCTTATGGCCCGTCAATCCTCTTCTTCCATTGTGAAAGTTTCAAACAACTGCTTTTGGAATGTCATTGACACTTAAAGAAATATTATTATATTTTACTAAGTAAGAGAAGATTTAATTGGATGAAAGCAATCATGTGACTTCAAAATAACTCGGACGTTTTAGCAACATCATTACATGACATCACTGCAGGAACAACTCTATTGTTTCCCGCTGAACAACCCGGATATGACGGGAAAACAACCTTGTAGATTCTAAAAAGCACTAGCAGATTATATCAGTCTTCTTTGTGAGATTAAAATCATAATACGATCTCTTGATTTGGAATTAATGAAACTGTTTAAAATATAATAAAACAATTATGGTCCTCGGTTGACATGAAACATCCAGATTTGTCAACCCTTGGAGGGGTGGTTTCACTCGGGCAGAGCCCTCGGGAAACAACTC